>JACEIK010003788.1:49640-67218 GCA_018107945.1 Datura stramonium | reverse complement strand
TATATATTTTTTTTATTTATATAAATTTACTTCAATAATATTTAAACCACATCATCTTTGACTCAAAATGTTACTACACAACATATTTAAGGATGAACGTGTCCATTGTTTTGAAATATTCTGAACATCTATTTTATGAACAAATATTAGAATTTATGATAGATGGGCAACATATCTAACTTCTAATTTTTACCTATAAGACAACTTCTTGAACGCTCCTTGTATGCTACGAAAGTTAGAATTTTTTTTTTTTAAGCAAAAGGTATTTTTAAATAAAAAATTATTAAGCGGCACCAAAAAGTCAAAACCACCCTTTATGAACATAATTTTTGTTAGACTTTTCTTACTGGATAAAATATCAAAGATGAGCCCATCTTCGAGCCATTATTATAGTTTAGTGCATGATGATTAAAGCTCTAGGACCTTTTTCTTTCATGAAAGAGTCGTATTTAGTTAATTATATTTTTTGTTTAAGTATTGATGTATGTAACTGAGTTTTGGCGCCAATATTACTTATTTTAACAGTATACAACAACCAAAATTTATATATATATATCAACTTTCATATTTGCTTTAGGTGTCATTTCTCTCGAGAACAACCTAAGTTTGTGTTTTGTGTATATGGTAGATGTTGAATCCCTTTACCTTATTCGGGTTGTTTACTTCTTCACATTTTGAACTTCTTAGTGAAAATTCTTGCTTTGGCCGCTGCTATATAACTAATTGAAGAAGAGGACAATATCTTTAGGGATTTGCCAGACTTGTTTTGAATCGATGGACATAGTTTTGAAGATTGATTGAGTAGTTAATTTTTGTATATCAATATTGATTGATTGAATGAGTGTTGTGTATTGTGAGCAGTAGTTAAACTGTGACTTGTGTATGTTTCGCATTGTGTATAATCTTCACCAACAAATATTAATTCCAGCAAGTAAAGATGATTTATTGTTGACAGTAGGCGGCATAGAAACAGAACTCTTCTCATTAAATTTTGTTCCAATTCAAGAGAATTCCAAGGCTTACATACAAGGCAATACCCATTTAGCTTCTACACAAGCAAGAGAAATTAAATACATTGATTATCGCCAAGTTCTAGGTAGACTTCAATATTTGTTATTCACCAGGCTAGATGTAGCATATGTTGTTAACAAACTATCCCAGTTCATGCATGTGCTTACAGACCTTCACTGGAAAGTTGTGAAGTATGCTCTCCGCTCTCTTCATGGTACGATCCAGCTGAGACTCTATGTATCTCTCACAGATGACTTTAATTTGCATATATACTCTAATGCGGATTGAGGCAGGGACGACAGTGATATATTGAGTCTCCACATCTGGATACATGTTGTTCCTTGGTTGTAACTCAATAGCTGGTCATCCAAGAAATAAGACATTATTTCTCGCTCCTCCACAGAGTTTGAATATCAAGAAGTTGCAATACTCTTGTTGAAACACTGTGGGTCACCAATCTTTTTAAATGAATTGCACTATCCGATTCATCAGTTGCCCATTATTTACTACGACAATCTTGGTGTCACATTTCTAAGCAAGAATCCTGGAAGCGTGACGATCAACAAGGTGTAGGTATGTATAGCTTCCTTTCTTTGCTACTATAATGTGTATGTGTGTTTGAATATTAAATGATGCGTTTAAATATAAATACAGATTTAGTTGTCCCAAACCTCTAAGTGATCGAGAGAGGTTGATCTTAATATCGTTTTTACTGTTATATATCACTTGATATCTTGAATTTGTTAATCTAATTTGAACAATTTGCTTCAAGGCTCATGCAACATGATATCGTTACTATTTTTGACTTTATTAATCTTGTTTGACAGATTGAATTTGAAATATACTACTCCTTTATGATGCTCTTGTTTCATATATCAGAGACATTCAGAGCGGATATGGAGCCAATGACTGTTAAGAATTCTAAGAAAGATTCAGCTAAGACTTCTGCATTAATTGAATCCATTCAAAAACTAGACCAATAGGAAAAAGGCGAGTCTGGCCTGAAGTCTGTCATAGAGACGCAGAAGAGTGATAATGGAAAAACTGAATGTCATATAAGGCGTGCAATTAGGATGCTGAGAGAATTACGGGGTTCTAATTCCGATGATGCTGATTATGCAATTTTCATAAACCTTAAAGGTGATTTTGATGATCATTTCCGCTAGTTGCTTTGTCGGGATGGTGTTTTAGAATCGACAAAAAAAGCTATAGTGGAAGGCGAAAAGGAGGAGGAGTGTAACACCGATTGTGTCATTCAGAGTCTTGCAAACTGCATCAACAAAGATTTGCAGCGGACATTCTTTGGTTCTAATATCGAGTTTGACTCTTATGACAGACACAATGTTAGGACCTGCCTAATCGTAGAACACAAGGGGTATTACATGTGCAAGTTGTTTCATTTGTACCTTGCTGAAGAGTTTGAGAAAAATAAAATGGCGAGTAGTGGCGCTTATGTGGAGAGGAGAACGGCGGAAACGGAGGAAGAAAGGGGCAAGAATGAGGCGTAGAAGTTGCATAGAAGTGAAGAACTAATTGCTTTGGACTTAGTTTTGTTTTAGTGTTCTTGCATTATAATGTTTAAAGAATCTAAATACAATCACCTTGAGACGATTCACTGGCTTTTAGCTATCATTTTCCGGTACATTGCTTAGCCTAATTCTTTCACTATTTCCCACTCTTCTTGTAAATCTGACTCTAATTGTTCTTTGTTTCTTTATATTCTATTTTTCTTTTTGATTTTTCACCTGATATTCGGTACTGGATTAGGTTTGATTAAATCAGATTCGTGCAGGGCTAAGGTGCTTCCTAACAGATGAGACATCATACTGGGCTCTGAACCTCAATCTCTGGTTAAGGAGGAATGAGTACTTGCTACTCCCCCACAATTTTTGTTGATTGTTCTTTTGATATTATTTTGACAGTCTAATCTTATTCGCTCTCTGAATTTTATATATTTTTTCTCCTTACATTGTAATCACCAATCAATCAATTTCGTTATAGCAATAATTTTTGTAGCCAACATTTAAACTTGCGATCAACTATCACTCTCATCAATTAGCTTAGTATAGATTGATTATAAGATTGTCGATAGCTTGCTCGGTCGAATAAAATCATCGATCTAGATATAAAAATCGTTCATTTTCTCTTTTTAGAGAGGTTGCTTATGACAATATCATTAGCTAGACGATCAAGACTTGTCCATTATAAATTCTCGATTGTTAATCATCATTTTGTGAAGTTGTAGGCAAAATAAATATTCGGTAAAGGCATAGCTAGCGCACAAGAGATGACACCAACCATACTCCTACCTAGGCACATTCTCGTCGATCCACTCTTTTGAAAATTAACCCTTCAAGTGCTAATCTCATTATCTAATTAATGTTGTAATTAGAGGACATTGGAGTTCATATTAAACATAATTAAGCACAAAATTAATAGTTAAAATTTCTTTTTAAATGTATCTTCTGCTAGATTTTTTTGAGATATTATTAATAGGTTCATCGCTCTTAATAAAAAAAATAATTATGGCGCAATTCAACTCTAAAAATCGATTCACGAAATGAGGATAATTCAAAATAATATAAGGAGATCAAATATCATCTATGACCTATGTGGGATTTCCAACATCTTGTGTCCATTCATGGCTGAATATTTCAAGCATAGACAATATATTATGAGATCTGTAAACATAATTTTATAAAGACCCGTAAATTTTTTTTAGTCTTAACAGTTTAAGTGAAAATATTTTAGACTAGTTCCACTAAGATGACAAGAAAACATACTTTGGAAAAAATTGCCTTCGCCTCGATAAAAACACAAGAGAGAGCCAATATTTATTAGTAAACAATAATTTTTAGAGAGTCTGACTCACTCACTGACTCATATATCATAATTAAAAAAAATAAAATTTTAAACCTAACTTAATGATGAAACTTAATTTTATTCTTCTCAATTTAAATAACAAATTTTTATTTATGATGCAATTCAGACGCGTGACATATACTTAACTCACACATTATATATTTCGCTTTTGTTAATATAATCCTACGCCTATTAAAAGTGTGTGTTACCAAAATTCAAAATTTTGAAAAAATCACAAAAAGAAAATAAAACTAAAAATAATAAATTTAAAAAAAAAAAAAAAGGGACCCAAAATTTCCTCTTAGATATATCCTCTTCGCCGCGGATTCTTTTTTTCACCCAGTAGAGAGAGAGAGAGAGCCATAACCGAAGCCGTCACTGTGTGTACTGCGTGTTTCTTCCTTCACATAAACAGCAAAATCAACTGAAATAGATCTGAAAAAGCGAAAATATTTAGTGGGTAGTTCTCTTTTTTTCGATTTTATAACTCTTTCAGGGAGGGAGAGAGACTAGAGGATGACTAGCAGAGGAAAGAACAGTAACAATGGAGGAATTGGAGTACAATCAATTCCACCAGGTTCACGAAAGATGGTACAAAGCTTAAAGGAAATAGTTAATTGTCCTGAAGCTGAGATCTACGCCATGCTCAAAGAGTGTAATATGGACCCTAATGAAGCCGTCAATAGGCTTCTTACTCAAGGTGAGTTTTTAAAAACTATAAACCCTTTAAGCTTAGCTTTATTTTTTTGGGTTTTTTTCGTAAATTAATTTATGGGTATTGGGGATTTTCTGGTCCTGTAGTTTTGTGGGCATGAAAAATACAATTTTTTCTGTTTTCAGATAGTATAGTACCCTAATGAAGCCGTCAATTGGCTTCTTACTCGAGGTTCCTTTGAGTTTAAGCTATGAACCCTTTAGACTGAGCTCTTTTTTTTTCGTAATTAATTTCTGGGTATTGGGGATTTTTTGGTTCTTTAGTGTTGTGTGCATGCAAATTTTCAGTTTTCAGATTAATATACCGTAGTGAAGCTGTCAATTGGCTTCTTACTCAAAGTTTAAGCTGCAAACCCTTTAAACTGAGCTGTTTTTTGGTAATTAATTTCTGTGTATTGGGGATTTTTGGTCCTGTAGTTTTGTGTGCATGAAAAATACAATATTTCAGTTTTCAGATTATAGAGTGTACCCTAATAAAGCCGTCAATTGGCTTCTTACTTAAGTTCCCCTTGAGTTTAAACTATAAACCCTCAAAGCTGAGCTCTTCTTTTTCTTGGTAAATTTTTCTAATTAATTTCTGGTTATTGGGGATGTTTTGGTTCTTTGGTGTTGTGTACATGCAATTTTTCAGTTTTCATATTATATACTGTCAATTGGCTTCTTACTCAAGGTCCCCTTAAGCTATAAACCCTTGAAACTGAATTCTTTTTTGGTTCTTTTTCGTAATTAATTTCTGGGTATTACGGATTTTTTGGTCCTGTACTTTTGTGTTCATTCAATTTGTCAGTTTTCAGATTATATAGTACCCTAATGAAGCTGGAAATATGCTGTTACTTAAGGTCCCTTTATACTATGAACCATTAAAGCTGAACTCTCTTTTGGTTTCTTTTTTGTAATTAATTTCTGGATATTGGGGATCTTTTGGTACTTTAGTTTTGTGTGCATGCAATTTTTCAGATTATACTGTGAGTAACCACTGTTCTTTTCCAGTTATTTTGTGTTGTTCTGGATAAGAGGATAGTAATGATTATGTTAAAAGAATATGAAACGAATACTCACACACAGAGACCAAGGTATGGGTTATAAGGATAAGTGGATAAAGAAAGGAATAATTGCTATCTTCATCTCCAACACTTGTGGTGTCTTGTATCCGAGTTTAATGCTCTTTAAATTCTAGCTTTGTCTAAGCTAGAAAGATTAATCTAATGTGTTCTATATAATGTGTATGTGAAGTTTTCATATTTGTATGCTCTGTAACTTCTATTATGGAGAAATACCCATTTGGTTAGTACACATTTTTATTTTTTGGTATGTATATTGAAAATCTAAGAAGAATTTTTGGTGTAATTGTGATCGGCCTGATCCTTGAGTCACCTTTATGTTTAATGGACTCTGTGGTATTTCAGTTTGAGATGGCCGCCTTTTCACTTGTATTTACTGAGGTAATTGTGGATTGCCAATCTCAATGTTAATTAACATAGGAACTAATGTTTTGAAGGAGTAGAATATGTGTGATGGTGTTACAACTCCTAATCTTGTCCTTAAGACCAAGTGTTTGCCAGACCTATTTTGCTGGTCAAACCAGGCACATGCAACTAGTTGTGAACTTTTTGGGACTGCATCTGCTCTCTAGTGTTTGTGTAAAGCATAAACAGTTGTATATGAGCAGATACATCTTTATAATGTAACTTTTGCTATGCATCTACTCGATTGCTTTTGAATGAAAACTTTTACTTCATCAAAAAACACATAGGAACTAAATGTATCTATTTGTGAGCCATTATGACTTTGTACTCACCAGTCAGATGGGAGGTGGTATTTTGATACTAATTGTAAATGGCATACTTGGAACATTATTTAGAATTTACCTTGAGGTGACATAGGCTTCCTTTGGAAACAAGGTTTACGCAAGAATCAAGTGTTGGGCTCTGAAAAAGCTTCAGATTGTTTCTACTAGTGATTTTAGCACTATTGCATTGCCTAAGCTGCATAAAATTTGAATTTCTGTTGCTAATCATGTTCCCGCTATGCTTTCACTGTTTTATGCTGTGATAGTTACTTGAAGTGACATCTTTGTAGTTATCTTGCTAAAAACCTAATTATATTTTGTCAATCTTCCCTGCTTGAATAAGTTGATATTTCTTACCACCTTCTAATTTGAAGTTTGTTAATTGACTAGATCCTTTTCATGAGGTGAAGAGCAAACGAGAAAAGAGAAAAGAGGTACGTAATCATTACTAAAACATAAATTCCAAAACCAATTTATTTGTAGACTTTTTTGAACTTCACATCTGTAGAATCATTCTTTCTATATTCTTGATTTTCCAAGTTTTATTCTATTTGATATTACATTGGTACATTCCTGAGGGCCCTGCATAACACACTCCACTCGATATGTACACTCCACTTTATAAGTAACTATGTATCGTCGAAGCTTAGTTTGCTTATAACTGAGTCACTGACATTGAAAAGGTGCTTTAATTGGATTGTTATGTTGCTTTCTCAAATTGCTTTTCATATTTATATTTTTACTTCTGTTCATCTTTGGTTCAGATTAAGGATACAACTGAATCTAGGTCCTGGATCACGAGTAGCACTCCAAGCCGTGGCAGTAGGGCTGGTGGGGAACGATATATTGGGCGTGGTGGATCAGGTATATGCATTTTAATGCACAATTTCTGAAAGAGAGGTTAGGTTTGAGTTGTGTAAGATGTTACCTGATACTGGATTTGTTTTGCTGCCTAACCAACCATGACAGAGTCTACCAAGCCAGCTCCTGCTTACAGGAAGGAGAGTGGATCACAAACAAACAACTTCTCTTCAACCCCTCTAATTGCAGGAAGTAACACAGAGAGGAGACCAACTGCCTTCAGGTTGGTACTGTTGTCTTGTTAGAAGGTTTTGTTTCTTTCACTAGACAATCAGTTGCTTTCAGATTCTGTTGGTGGTAACAGTGTAATAATCTTTTCCACTAGGTTTGTCAATGTCTCTTTTCCACTAGAGAGAAGTTCTTATCATAATCAAACTGTAATTGAAAAACCAAATTTAATTAGCAGTAGCAATCTGTAATTGCCGAATCAAATTACTAAGTTGAATATGCTTGTCAAAAAAAAAATATTTAGCTGAGTATTCTTGTAATTTATCCTTTGAACCATGTGTGTTTAGTTTTCCGGGGATTGTGTGTATTCAGGGATTACATGTATTCATATGTGCAGAGTGAGCATGTTATTCTAGATGTTTGGCTTTTTTTTTAAATTTTCTTTTTATGCTTTGAATGGTGTTGCAGCGATGCTGCTGGAAATGAAGGTAAAAGATTGGCACCAGCAGCAGTTGATGGTCATTCAGCTGCTTCACAGCCTTCTTCTGGATATCAACCTACTTGGGGCGGGGTGCCAGGCCAAGTATCAATGGCTGACATTGTGAAGATGGGTAGGCCACAGAATAAAGTGGCTAGTGTACCCAATATATCTCACCGTACCGGTGGTGTCAACCAAAACCATGATCGTGCACCTCCTCCTTACGGTGCATCACATCATAATATGCAGTTTTCTGATGATCATTCAAATGTTCCTGAGGTACATCAGGAACCAAGGGATTCTTCACCTAAGAATCTTTCTGCGAATGATGAGTGGCCTTCAATTGAGCAGCCATCAGCTGCTAGCCAGCCTGCTGTTTCGGAGCCTCCCACTAGTTCTGTGCTGCATCCTGATCCGTCTAACGTGTCTTTTGACCGAATTGATCATCAAACTCAGATGGACGAGGCTCAAGAGGCAGATGACAGTGCTAATGAAGATCTTGGTAGTTCTCTTTCCAGTAGAAAGTTGCAGGAGGATAATGCTGATAGTGCTTCTCTCTATGACAATGACCCCTACAGATATCAGCACCAGAATCACACTTTTGATCATCCACAAGGTGAATATATGCAGAAGTTTTGGTTTGGCATGAGATATGCATATCTTTGGATGTATTAATCTCATTTTTTTAGTTTAACTGAGGTGGTATTGGCTGGTGTTTTAGAATCAAGGCTCTGGAATTGATTTGGTGGATCTTTAGTTCCTCTCAACTCAATCTTCTCCTTTGTATCTCCCTCTACCTTATTATTATAATATTTTTTACAACGGCATGTTAGAAGTAGATCTTGACAATTTTATTTTAGGGATGCAGTTGTGACATTGTGGGATCATCAGATCTATTTTATGGCAGTTTCTCCCTCTATCTGATCTTATCATTAGACGTCGACCTTTTAATTTGCAGAAATGTGAAAATGGAATAAGTAGAAAGAGATGCATGGGTGAGCTGCTTAGGAGGCATTTCATTCTGCATTTTTTGTCTTTAGCTCTTAAAGAAAAAGGTGCAGGATCTGAAGGATTGAATATTTGAACTTGAGGGTACCTGTGTCTACCTAGCTTTATAAAGAAAAGTAGCGGTCTCTATTAAGCTGTTGCAACTTGCACTTTTAAGTAAATATTATTCCTTGTTACAACTGTAGTTATGTTTTTCAAGTGTTTTAAAGTACTACCCTCTCGTTTATATAAGAATGTACTTTTATCTTGTGGCAGTTGAAGATGTTAATGTCTCAGTTTCATCAGTTGCTGCGGACTTGCAACAACTAAATGTTAAGGATGATCGGGGTTTGCCATCTGATGAGGATAGTCCATCCGTTGTGATTCCAGACCATCTTCAAGTTCAAACAGCTGACTGCTCACACCTAAGTTTTGGTAGCTTTGGTGGTGTGTCCTTTTCTAGATCACTGGTCTCTGCCCCTGTGAAAACTAACTTGGAAGAAGCATCCACAGGAGCAGATAGTTCTTCGGTTGGGCACTTGGGCACCAGGTTTACCTTCTTTTAAGTTGGCTGTTTCCTTAGTTTGCTGAGTTGCTAAATTATTTATTTGCATATATTGCAGAAGTAGTGTGTTTATGCTATGCTAATTGAAAACTCTGGTCACCTCTTTCTCTGTGGACAATGATGTCAAAAAGTTTTTCAATCATTTATTTTGTCACGCAGGTTTATCTTCTTTATCGGTTACTTATACATTTTTCTCATTTTATAAATAATTGACATCAATTGAATATCCTTGCATCAATCTTGTTTTGTTTTACTAATTGGGTTTTCAAGAATTTGAGGTAGTGGTAAGGTCTGCTTACATTTTACACTCCCAGACCCCACTTGGTGGGATTACACTGGGCTGTTGTTGTTGTTGTTGGTTTTCAGGAATTGTTCCATATTTTAGTCAATCAACTAGTAATATTTGCTTGCACTAAAATGATGATGATGTAGTACATTTTTCCATCTAAAATTTAATACACAATGCTCTCTTTGTCATTATCTGAAACTCATATCCTCTAGTTGAAATAATTTTTCTTGTATAGATATACAAAAGGAGAGATCTTCTATGTAAACATGGGGAAATGCTAGTTCTTAAATTGTTAACCTACATTATTTTGCAGGGCTGCTGAATACTATGGTGATGATACTCTCAGAAATGAGTCCGATAGTAATTTATTCCACAGAAATAATGCAAATCCTGGAAATTATGAATTGCCAGCTGCTTCACAACCAGAATCTCTGAAAGCAGAAACTAGTGATGGGCATTACTCATATCCATCCTCTGCTGCTGGCTATTCATACGAAAGTGCTCAACAATTAAATGCAGCATTTAGTCAGCCACAGACGAGTTCTCATATGCAAAATCTCGCTCCTTTTTCAAATGAGACAGTAAGAATATTTTTCTGCCTTTTGTTCAGGGTATAAAATGGTTTCATGTACTGTCCTTGGGATGCACTACCTGTTGTTTATTTTGCAAAACACTTCCCAAATGTTAAAGCTTTGATAATATTACATTCCCAAGTTTGAAGATGACTTTAGTGTAAGTGTATGCTGTTCATGAGACAAGGAAATGCTGCAGCAGGAGTTACAGTTCTGGTAATTGCTATTGTATTAATTTTTGAGTTATATGAGTGGTGTCGAGACACAGGATTGCAGAGTTGGTAATTGCTATTCTGTATATTTGAGTGATGAGTGGGATTTAATATGGAGCTTAGTTGGCTTTGTATTCTGCCACTATCTGATTGTGTAGGCTTTCTTTTCCAGCGGAGGGATGCATATATAACCCAAGGTTTAGCATGGTTCTAGGGACCTCTTCTGGTTAGGTGTTCAATTGTGCTTGATAGCTTTGTTATATATTCCACATAAGAAGAAAATACTTCAAAACTTTTTGAAGTCATAGACAATACTTCTCTTCTACTTGGATATAGACCATTTCATTACATATATCTAGGTAATGCATTTAGGTCTTTTGCACATTAAAAGAAAAAGAAAAACTTTCACAAGTCACCACCTTACTTCTTTTTAACATTAGCTTTGTAATTAAATAATATTCAAGTATTGGATTGAGGTCCGGGTATGTTCCTGTCACATAAACTTACTCAGCCTTTTCCATTACCTTTTTGGTGTTTCAAGGCAAAGAGTACTTTGTCCTTGTAAGTCATCTTTGCTGCATAGACGTTCTCATTTCTTTGGCTCCTTTGCTATGTGGAAACAGCAGCTAATATCAACAGTGCTTCATTCTGTTTAATCTGTATTTAAAGTGCTCAACGCAATATGCTGGTTGCGATCTTGTAACTAATAGAGATGTGTGTTATATTGTGTAGCCACTCGACATGGCATATTTTGCTATTTTCACTAATTGATTAGTCTTTTAACAATTAATGATAGCTTTTGTTGGAATTGGTTGTGAAACAGATAAGAGGGTCCTTATGTTGGTGTTTAGGCTATGGAAATTTTTCTAATTACTGGATTCCTTATTATAACATGGTATATTTCATATTATTTGAAACATATCCAGTTTCCATTTCAAAAGATATTTCATATTATAACCTAGAAATATTCTAACATATAATATCATTAATTCACTTGACCCTCAAATCATTACGATTCCCAAGCAGCTAACTATTTCTGAACTTTGTATAGAAAAGTAGTGCCTGCTTGGTGCTCTTCGATGAATAATATCTTATCCAAAAAAAAAAGTTCCAAGTATCTGAACATCTGTAATTCCCCCAATAGAATAGTAAAGAAGCATGTCACTTATCAAATTTTTTGTTTTTTACTACAGAAGCATGCCGACCTGATCCGAGTTAGCATTATTTGCTAGAACGTAATATCTGTGTTTTACCTAATTTGCTCTCTTATTTTTTGTTCGAGTAGGTCTACACAAATTCTCTGCAGAGTACCTTGTTGGCTGCTAACATTCATCCTGGGCAAGAGTCTGAGCTTTCATATTCTCCTTTTACAACAACACAAGCAATGCCCGCAAAATATGGCAACTCAATTTCATCAATCAGTGGTTCAACAATTTCCATGCCCGAGGTAATGTTTCTGCAGGAATCTAATCGATATTGCACATGTCTTTCTATCCTTGCTTCAGCTGTAGTGTTGGTATCCTTATTTGTATTGAATGAGGGCAAAAATTGGCCATTTTTATTTGAGTTAAAATGTACTAGTGCTTATGCTTGTTGATTTCCAGGCTGGCTAGTTTGAACAGTCAGGGTCTAGCTAAAAGCTGGTTATTTTGTTTTTTTCCTGATGAACTAGATTGTTCATAAACAATAAGATGATTACTATGTAACATTTTGGACTGAAGTTATCAATCTTGAGGGAGAAGAACAGAAGACACTTACCTTTTCACATTAGATTCATGCTTTTTTTTTTTTGGAGCCAAGGATATCCTTCTAGTATTGGTTCTGGCGTTGGGTTTTTCTCTTAGTTTTTCAATCAATTAAAATTTATCAACACAAAAGGAGGGAAGTACTTATGAAGTTATAAAATAAACTTAATAAAATAAATGAGGTAATGAAATAAAGTTGGAATTTATCATCTCTCAAAGTCCCAATATACATTGTGTATTTTTGAAATTCCCCTCTAGTGCAGGTNGTGCAGGTCAATATTATTTCTTAAACAAAATTGTATCTGCAACACCCTCTTTCCGACTTTCCCCCAAAAAGTTAATGGTCATGGCTTCTCAGAGTATTTTGAATGCTAGATTCGTGGCAATCAAGTATGAACTGGTGGAAGAAAGGAAGAGAGAAGTGCCCTTTCATCTTGTAAAGCGAGTTGTTTAACACTCTCATAAGTATTAAGTCAGGTACTCAGAAGCACACATTTGTTTTCTAAAGGAAGCTTGTCTTTTGGATTGTTCTGATCGTGGCCAAAGCAAATAAGGTTATAGGTTTAAGTGCTTAAAAAGTTCAGCATTTTATACAAATATTGACCCCACACATCTTAAATGTGGTTCCTAAGTGACGTGTTGCTTTAGTTTGATCGGTGATTCATATTCTGGCCAGTGTGCTGTCTATTGCAATGTAGTATGAATTGGTGACTTGAGATTGGGAAAGATTATCCATCCTATTTTCCCCCCTTCAAAGTTAGTGCAATAATTTTTCTCCCTTCTCTTGTTTTTATGGTGTGTAATAGTTGACTGTGTTCGTGTTTCCTGCAGGCTTTGAAGACTGTTAGTTTTTCATCAGCACAGCCTACTCAGCAGATGCTTTCTGGAAATAGTGTCGCCACAGGACCTGGCATACCGCAACATCTAACCGTACACCCATATTCTCAACCAACTGTTCCTGTAGGGCCGTTTGCCAACATGATTAGTTATCCCTTTATGCATCAGAACTATTCATATCTGCCATCTGCATTCCAACAAGCATTTCCTGGTAACAACAGTTATCATCAGTCGCTTGCAGCAATGCTCCCCCAATATAAGAATACCGTTTCTGCCAGCAGCTTGCCTCAGTCTGCCAGTATTCCTTCTGGATATGGTGCTTTCGGAAATACAACCAATATCCCGGGGAACTTCCCAATCAACCCCTCTGCTGCTCCATCTGGTACTAACTTAAGTTACGAAGATCTATTAAGCTCTCAGTACAAGGATACCAACCATTTGATGTCTCTTCAGCAGGTAACCTGTTCTTTTTGCAAGCACTGCTATTCCTACTGAACTCTCTCTCCAAGAAATTGCTTGTAGCTACTGTTAGGGGCGGTAGAATCAGCCCATGAGAACATGATCCGCCCAACCCTGTTCTCCGTTTATTAGCTCAGTCCATTTTAGTTGGACCTATTTCAGCTCATCCAAAAATTTGGCTGAAATGTAGTCCAAATTGATCCATAAAAATTTTGTCAAAATATTTTCAAAAGACATTTTTTAATGTGATATGATATATATAGCCTTTATAAAGAAAAACAATTAGTTTTATTAGTTGCTTAAAAAATTATAAAAGAACAAACAAAGAAATTAAAACTTAGTAAGTATTGGAATGGTTGGGTTATGACCTGCTTTATAGCCCATTTCAACCCATTTATTAACTCAGCCCATTTGACCCGCCCAAATCCAGCCCAACCAGCCCATTTGACGCCCCTATCTACCGTTTTTGTTTGTTCTATTACATTTATCAAGCTCCACCTTTGGTGGTTGTCACGAAACTTTAGAAATGTGCGTCATTTCAATCCATCACTGGCTTGATCTGTCATGTGTGTCGCGTTATTTGACACTCCTGTTTCCATCCTATTTCAGAGTGAGAACTCAGCCTTGTGGCTTCACGGACCTGGTTCAAGAACAATGTCAGCTGTCCCCGCCAACACGTATTATGGCTTTCAGGGACAAAATCAGCAAACTGGCGGATTCAGGCAAGGCCAACAGCCGTCACAGAGCTATGGATCTTTGGGGGGCTACCCACATTTCTACAATTCTCAGGCTGGTATCTCGTTGGATCAACAACAACAGCAACAACAAAACCTTCGGGATGGATCGTTGGCTGGTTCACAAGGTCAGCCAAAGCAGTCTCAACAACAGATATGGCAAAACGGCTACTAATCTTACTCTGCCTAGCTTGTTTCTCCGGTGTCTTGTAATGAGTGTGAAAGTGGCCTTTCGAGCTATTTCTGTGGAAATAATCATCGTTCACGATCCCTGAAGAGACTTGACCGGCTGCTGCCCCCTGTGCCACGACGCTGTACTTTTACGTGTTTATCTCAGAGTTAAAATGTAACGTAGGAATGTCTGAGCTAACACAGTGCTAGCGGTCTCTATCTGTGTTTTTTCTTTTAGCTCTTGTTTAACATGGTTAACCCCACCCCCTCTCCTTTTCAATCTATAGTTAGAAGTGTTTCTTGTTTCCCACTAGTAATCTATTGCATTACAATCCTACTTTCTACTTTTGTGTCCAAATTCAGTCCCCATTTATCACGTAAAAAAACCAAAAAGGGCCAATGAAATTTGGGATATACTAACATGGACAAATACAGGATCTTTCTGCTCCTTGCATATCTTGATCCCTTGACAGCGTTTGCTGCTGTGGTTTGAGCGGGTAGTCTATTAAAAGCAATCTCTTTGCCTAAAAAAAAAAAAAGCAAGGTCTGCGTGTATTTTATATTTTTTAAATTTCATTCGTAAAATTACACCGATGAAAATCGTAAATACACTATTAAAGATTGGTTTGCAAAAAAAAAGAAGAGAAGATTCACATGTTCTTCATTAATTAATCCAAACCAATTTACACCACATTACAATATTCTTGTAGTGAACCCATAACCCAGAATGCTTTAAAAAAAATCATCATTCCCAAGCTAACAAACTCTTCTCATGACACACTAATTGGAGATTAGAGATCTAAGTACTTTTGTTAATTAAATTCATTTTCCGGGAACAAAGTTTGTGGCAAAGGCCCAGGCATTGTTGTTAACTGGGTCTGCAAGGTGGTCCGCAAGGTTCTCCAATGGGCCCTTTCCGGTGACGATAGCTTGAACGAAGAATCCAAACATGGAGAACATAGCAAGCCTGCCGTTCTTGATCTCCTTTACCTTGAGCTCAGCAAAAGCCTCTGGGTCATCAGCAAGGCCCAATGGGTCGAAGCTACCACCTGGGTAAAGTGGGTCAACAACCTCACCGAGAGGACCACCAGCAATACGGTAACCTTCAACAGCTCCCATCAACACAACTTGGCAAGCCCAGATAGCCAGGATGCTCTGTGCGTGGACTAAGCTTGGGTTGCCCAAGTAGTCAAGCCCACCCTCGCTGAAAATTTGTGATCCAGCTTTGAACCATACAGCTTCACCGAACTTGACACCGTTACGGGCCAAGAGCTCGGGGAAGACACAACCAAGAGCTCCAAGCATGGCCCATCTGCAGTGGATCACCTCCAACTCACGGTTCTTGGCGAATGTTTCTGGATCAGCTGAAAGCCCAGCAGTGTCCCATCCGTAGTCACCAGGGAACTCACCGGTCAAGTAGCTTGGGGGTTCACCAGAGAATGGGCCCAAGTACTTGACACGGTCAGGACCATACCATGGGCTGCCAGAAGAAACAGGCTTGGCCTTGGTAGCAGTCTTCCTCATGGTGAATCTCCCATTTCCGGTAATTTCAGAGGAAGATGGTGAGAGTTTTACCGCCTTTCCGGCAAAGGTAGCGGAAGAGAGCGCCATTGTAGAAGCAGCCATGATTTAATAAGAAGAAATTAATTTTTATGGCTGTTGTGTTGTGATATATGATCAATTTGGGATTAATAACAATATATATAGGGAGGGAGAGGGAAAGAGTTTAATTTCTTATCTTATCATATCTCTATCTAAAATTTCATTGGTTTTCAAGATTTTATTTAGTCTGCTTGGCATTTTGTAATCCATCAATATTTCAAGATATTTTTATTAATGGGGTCCAACCAATATGTGGCTATGAATATTGCTAACTGTCATATAGGTCTCTTTGATATTTTTCATGCAAGTGTTGCTATGAGAAACTGAAAAAATAATTTAACAAAACGAAAAAGAAAAATTTTTAGGTTGTCTCGTGCACTAAGCTCTCATAATATACGGGTTTCTAAAAAGAATCGGATTATAAGAGTTTATTATACATAGTCTTATTTTGTATTTTTGAAAGAAGCTGTTTTAACCGTGGTGGAGCTAAGTAGAAGAAAAGGGATTCAACTGAATTTCCTGCCTCGAGAAATTAAGTGTACAATGTAAATAAAATAAAAATATTTCAATTTTGTTATATATAAGTTGCAAATTCAAATCTTAGGTGCTACATTCTATTATTTCTTTTTTGTTTTCTAATGTATAAATTTGTGTCACTCCACTACTGCCTCATGGGCGACCCGAAGAAAATTACACTATATATATAAAATTAAGTTTTTTTTAATCTACACATAATGTTTCCACTAAAATAAGACATGCTTAACATGAATGAAATTTAATGTCCTCCACCCCTACCCCCACCCCAACATATTCGAGAAATTTCCTTTAGTTACATACATAATCAAGAAGAGCCTACACATATATATTATCATGCAAATTAAATTCAGATAATATTGTCTCATTGTCAATTTGCCAACTCATACAAAGTGGTCCTATTTTAGACACAAGTGTGTGATACTATTGCATGGCCATGAGTTACTCTTGTGTTTTTGGTCAAGTGGATATATATTTTATTGGACTTTGGAGTAATCCACAATCACACGTGGCAACTAGGGATTGGTTGTAAGAGAGGAAATCTAAAATGTATTAGATTTTTTTTATACATAATGTATCTAAAAATATCTAGTCATCTTTAATGGTGGTGAGCTTTGCCAAATGGACAGTAATTCCAAAAGGTTGAAAATTGTATCCTCCAATCAAAAATCACATATAGATATTCAAGGATAATGATATTGGGCCTGTGGAGTCATTTATATACACTTGGTGTAAGGCCCAAGAAACTCAAGCCTCAAATCAACTCTTCTTTTTGTACATTCTAAGATTTCTACAATGGCTGCTTCTACAATGGCTCTGTCATCCTCTACCTTTGCCGGAAAGGCAGTAAAACTCTCACCATCTTCTTCTGAAATCACCGGAAATGGAAGATTCACCATGAGGAAAACTACTACCAAGGCCAAGCCCGTTTCTTCTGGCAGCCCATGGTATGGTCCTGACCGTGTCAAGTACTTGGGCCCATTCTCCG
>JACEIK010003787.1:108535-123082 GCA_018107945.1 Datura stramonium | reverse complement strand
TTCCCTGCAAAACATCTACCAAAGGAAGATTAATGTGTACCTGCTTCAATACTTCCATAAATTTCTTGAAGCATGCTTCTTCCTTATGCTTCTTCAATCTATGTGGGAATGGGGGTGGTGGTGATGACTTCTCAATTTCTGTTGGCTTTCAACTCCCCACTTCCTTATCATTATCTTCGACCTCCTCTGTTGTTTCAGCTTGCTATGCTGGCTTTTCTGACACCAACTCCTTCAGTTGTTTTTCACTCCTAATAGTGACAACATTTACCTACTTAGGGTTGGTGTCTGTATCATTTGGCAACCCGCCTCGGGGTCGAGTATTCTGTGCTCTAGCTAGCTGTCCCAACTGAAACTCCAAAGCCTTTGTAGCCAACTGTTGATTTTTCATGTCAGCTGTCAATTTCACCTGGTCAGCTGTCATCTGAGCTTGGTTGGCTATAATGGTATTCAACATATCCTCAATATTGCTGGATGGAGCAGGCGCATTATTCCCTCTAAATTGAGGTTGGAAATTTTGATGTGCCCCCTGATTTCTATGCAGACCCTGATTCGAGCTTTGCCCTTGGTGACTATTACCGTCCCATGAAAATTTTGGATGGTTACTCCAATTGGGGTTGTAATTGTTTCCATACTGCTGATTGCTGCTCCTTTGTGCATTCCCGACAAAGTAAACTGAGTCTGGGTTAGCACCACATGTATCAACTGAGTGCTCACTGCTACCACAAACTTCACACCACACTTGCTGGATCGCATTGAATGAAGCTTGTGGTTGCCCCAAGCTCATGTTACTGAAATGAGTGTTAATCTGATTCTGTAATGCAGCTATCTGTGTCGCAATAACTGTGAGTCCGTCTACCTCCAAGACGCCTACCGCTTTCTTCACCATACCTCAGGTTGTGTCAGCATTCCATTATGGGTTGCCTTGCGAAATACGGTTCAACAGTGTATACAGTTCCTCATAAGTCTTTTTCAAAGCTTGTCCACCAGCTGCAGAGTCTAACAGGATATTGGTGTGAGGCTCCAATACTTCTATAAAAGTATGCATCAACACATCATTTGATGGTGATGGTGAGGACAATCTCTCAGCATAGACTTGAACCTCTCCCAAGCTTGGTACAGGTTCTCACCATCTCTTTGTTTGAAACTTAGAATCTGACTTCTAAGCCTTTCTGTCTTCCCCGAAGGAAAGAACCTGATTAAGAATTTCTTTGTCAGACCATCCCATGTGGTAATAGAGTTAGGTGATTAAGCCTTTAGTAACCTCTTCGCTTCCCCCAACAAGGAAAATGGGAACAATGTAAGCATCACATAATCTGATGATACCCCTATGGGTATATATGTGTCACTGATCTTTAGAAAATTTTGTAGGTGCTGCAGCGGGTCTTCATGAGGGAGACATGTAAATGGTCTGCTTGTATGCAATAGCTTGACCATGTACGGTTTCATCTCAAATCTACCTCCTGGCTCTGGCCTGCGGACGTAGAGGTAACATTGTTCGCGTATGGGATTGCCACCTCGCGTACTGATCTTGCTGCCATCACTTCAGGCAATAACTCTGCCTGCCTAACTGGTGGATGTTGTTGTTGTTCCATAATTTCCCTCTGTAGAAACTGCAACTTCCTTTCGAGAGCTTCTCTCCTTTGCAAATGAAACTATCTTTCCGGTTCCAAAAATGGGTCCACCAATTCTTTATTCCTTGCCAGCGTTCAGAAATTGCCCTATACCTTCAAGTGTACCAGCTAAGATCCTTGCAAAACTAAAACTCAAAAATTTCACTAACTTCGCCAGTCCTCGGAAACGACGACAAAAACTTATTGCCTCCCAAACACACGCAAGTGCACGTGGTCGTACAAGTAATACAGTAGCTCTTTCAAGCCAAATATCGAACCCACAGGGACTATAGCTTAGTGATTTTTTCCTATTTTAGTGTTCACAAATATTCTACGCAAGTGTGTAAGTAACACAATGAAATAAGGATACGATAACTAACAATATAGAAAGTAATACTAAATGAAGCTAAAAATGTTGATTAAAATAATAGCAAGAATAGTCTAAGGTTAAGGCATGAAATGCAATCCTGTATAACTTGTATTATTTTTCAGCTACCTTCCCTTTCAGGTTGATGGTTGGGAACGATTAGAGTCTGACTATGGTCTTTCGAACCTCTAGCCAATTCCCAATTATGAACCTTGTAACTACACACTTCTGTGATGCAAAAACTCATCCTAGGTCTAGTCAAAATTTGTTCCATTTGTTAACCGAATATGGCGTTACAGGTATATTTCTATCCTTCACGCGAATCTTACCTTCAATTTACAGCAAAGATAAGAACATATTCCTATATTACTCATTCTACCCTAATAATTCTCCTTTCAGAGTCAAATTAGGATTATAAATTTATCTTAATGCTGGCCAAACATTAAAACACCAAAAATCAAGAATAAAAGAACAACCATTCATGAGAGAAGAAAATTCAGCTGAAAATAATATGAAATTATAAAATCATGCAATTAACCTTAACCTAAGAATGAGGTAATTTATCCACTCATTTGTTGATTAAACATCTCAAAACAATTTTTTATCATGACAACAATTGAAATTTAGAAGAAAAGAGAAGAGAAAAAACCCTAGAATTTTCTCCAGTCAATTGCTGTTTCCCACATTTTTGTCAATTTGTCATACAATGAAAAATAAAAAATCTGAGTGTTCTATTTATACAAGGGAAAAATTACACAGTGACAAATTGCCACAGAGCTCATCGCGGTGAAATGGCTCCATGACACGAAAGTGCACTAGAAGTTGGGGAATCTTGGAAACCACCTCTCCATGTCACGGAGATGGACGCGCTGGATGTCCTCTGTGACACGGGCCTGTCATGGACCCTCACTGAACTTTTGGGGTTCGGGAAATATTAAGATCCATGTCACGGAGCTGAACGTGTCAAGTCTCCTCCGTGACACGGACATGTCGCGAACCTCACTGCTTTATGCCTTCCGAATTTTATCAATTTCTTATTCTACCCAAGCACAGTGGCACATTGTTCAACGCGATCAATACTTAGCATGACACAAAAGTAAATTCCCAAATCCTTTCTTTTTAAGCTCTCCGAAAGTTCCATACGTCAAGTCAAAGTATCATCCACCACATCACATTGAACTTATTGTATTCTTCACCTGCAAATAGTTACACCACATTTATTAGTACTTAAACATAATTAACCAAAAACATGCACGAATACATCAATATTATCCTAAGCGAGGCTCCTATATGGTTGAAAATACGGAGTTTGGTCATATAAATATGCCCAAGATCATTAGTATATGTCGAATTCCTTGTCAGATGCATGGTAGTCCAATCTCAGTTAGATTTTTAGCATACTCAGTGTTGTCCAGAAATGTCAGCTGATCTGTTTGACTACAGTCAATTCTTCAGGTGTCAGTGGTGCCTTCTAGTTATCAGTATTAGACTCAGATATCATATTTTAGTGGTTCTTTAGGTGGTCATGAAATTTCTACATAAGCAACTCTGACTTGTCTTAGAACCTCAACTTCAGATTATAGATTGTTCTTTAGATGGTTATGACGCTTCCAGATAAGCAGCTCTGACCAGTCTTAGAATACCAGTTACAAAATTTGGTCTGATAAGACTCTCAGGATACTTCTATATAGGTATTCCTGAATTAGTCTTGGGCCCCAGTTTCGAGCTATCCGCTTAGTAGTCAGTCTAGGACTATCTAGTGGGAGTAGGACCCAGCACCGAGCGGATCGGGGTTCCAGTGCACCTAGGTTCCCAAAACTATATTTCCATCGTAGGTTATTTTTATTGGCCTCATGACCCCAAACTTGTGATCACCCAATTCATGCCTTTATACCCTTGCAAGGTATATTGGGTCCTACCGATGGGGTGTATACATCGGACTCCACATCTAGCTCACGTGGTTATATGTTGGGTATAGACTCTCCCACTAGTCAGTTCAGTCTCATATTAGCTCAATTCAGAACAGTTTCAGCTTAGTCAATTTAGTACTGTTAGTTTAGATTCAGGAAGATTTACGGTATGTCTTTGCCCATTAGACAGGGTCATTTTGACCATCTCAGTATATTTTAGTTTATTCAATTTTAGCATTTCAGTTGGTCATTAGATGTCATTACAGTTTAGTTATTTATTCTCCATGTTATGTTTTCTCCTACTTACTCAGTACATTCAAAGTACTGACGCATACTTTTTATGTTGTATCATTTTATAATATAGTTGTAGGTTCTCAGTCTCAAAACCGTTAGCAAATCTCATCTAGGAGTTTTTAGCTGTACCAGTGGTGAGTCCTTATCTTTCGAGGACAATGTTTATTTTTATTCAATTATATTTTATTCAACAAACTTTAGAGTTAGCTGGGGGCTTGTCCCAGTAACTCATCAGATATAGATGGCTTTCAGACACAGATTCAGGTTTTCAGTTGTATTAAGCTTTATGATTTAGTCCTTCTTCATAAATGGGTTTTTATTATTTTTAAAGCTTTTGCTATGATATTACTTGGATTATCAGTGTTATAATAGACCATGGGTTGACTTGGGGTTACTTGTGACTCCAAGTATCGTGTCTCGTCCAGGGTATAGACTCGAGTCATGAAAAATATGGTATTATAGCACTAGGTTTAGAGTATCCTAGGATTTCTGAATGCCACATCGAGTAGAGTCCTTTTCATGGGTGTGAAGCGCACCACACTTATGATGGGGAGGCTACGAGATGTTATTAGGAAAATTTTCTTTTGTTCATACTCTTTATCGTGCGTTGAAGTTCAATTCCAAAAACATTCTCCTAACTCGTGCTCTATTTTGTTTCAGTGAAATCAAGCCTCCATGTTGTGGTAATGGAAGAAGGGCCGACAACGCTCACCGACATGCCCCACCAGCTCCAGCAGCCCCTCAGGACGACCTTGTGTCCTCCGCAGAGTTTATAGCGGCAATCCAGTTGCTCACGTAGATAGTCACAAACCAGCTGAACGAGCAGGTGGTTTCGGTCAATACTAATGGGTCTGCAGTAGCTTCCCAAGTTTGGAACTTCACCCGAATGAACCCTCCAGCTTTCCATACATCTAAGGTGGGAGAGGACCCATAGGATTTCGTGTATGAGATTAGGAAGATCACCCGAATTATAGGTGTTAGCTCCTCTTATAGTGCTGACCTGCCTGCCTACCAGCTGAAAAGGGTAGCCCAGATCTGGTACAACCTGTGAATGGAAGGAAGACTAGCGGGAGTAGACCCGGTGGAGTGGGAGGAGTTCACTACAACCTTCTTAGACAGATTCTTCCCCCCGGATCTCAGGGAGGCTAAGGTGGCAGAATTTATGAATCTGAAACAGGGTAATTAGACGGTGAAAGAGTATGCACTGGATTTCACACGACTGTCTAAATATGCTTCGGATATGGTAGTCGAGCCAAGGGCTCGCATGCTGAAATTTGTCAATGGAATATCGAACTTGATCCTCAAGGAGTGCAGGACTGTAATGCTTATTAAAGATATTGATCTCTCCAGCCTCATCGTTCATGCACAACAGATTGAGACAGAAAAGCTAAAAGACTTAGAGCAGGAGAACAAGGGGGCAAAGACTGGCCAATCAGATTAGGGCCACCAAAGATCAAATGGTAGTAGCCGCCCACAGTAGCAGCAAAGGGCTCCAGCACCCACTTCAGCCAACGCCCCTACTTTCCGGTCCCACAAGGATCAGAGTGGTGGAGCATCTAGATCACAATACCAGAGTCACTGCGCTAGCAACCACTACCCAACTTGCCATAAGTGTGGCAAGAACCATCCAGGAGAATGCCTTCAGGGCCGAGAGGGTTGCTTTGGGTGTGGACATCTAGGTTATCGGCTCAAAGAATGCCCGTCAGCAGGACATGGGAGATTATAATCCACCACTTCAGCAGCTCCAGCAGGCTGACCTACTCAGCAGGCCAACACTTTAGGTACGGATGATGGCCAGCCTCAAAACCGTTTTTATACTTTATCCTCTCGTCAGGATTAGGAGAGCTCACCTAACGTGATCACAGGTATGTTACGCCTTTTCCATCTAGATGTGTATGTCGTACTAGATCCAGGAGCCACACTATCGGTTTTGACTCCCTATGTAGCTTTCTAGTTTGATATTAGTCTAGAAGTCCTCTCAAAACCATTCTCAGTCTCCACCCCAGTTTGTGAGTCAGTTAGAGCCAATCGGGTGTATAGAAACTACCCAATCTCAATCTTGAATAAGGTCATTCCATCTGATCTTGTAGAGCTTGACATGGTTGACTTTAACCTCATTCTTTGTATGGATTGGTTACACTCTGATTATGCATTAGTAACCTGCAGAATTAGGATCGTCAGATTTCAGTTCCCTAATGAGCCAGTTTTAGAGTGGCCGGGCAGTAGTTCAGCGCCTAAGGTTTGTTTTATTTCCTATCTTAAGGCTAGAAAGATTATTTCTAAAAGGTGTATTTATCATCTAGTTCGAGTCAAAGATTCCAGCTCTGATACCCCAACTATTCAGTTAGTTCCAGTAGTCAGCGAGTTCCCTGATGTGTTTCCCGAAGATCTTTCTGGAGTTCCTCCTGAGCGAGAAATAGACTTTGGCATAGACCTTCATCCAGACACTCAGCCCATCTCCATCCCTCCATACAGAATGGCTCCAGCTGAGCTTAAGGAGTTGAAGGAGAAACTAAAAGACCGCCTTGATAAGGGTTTCATTAGGCCAAACATGTCTCTATGGAGTGCTCCAATATTATTCGTGCGGAAGAAAGACGGTACTCTCAAAATGTGTATCAACTACCGTCAGTTGAATAAGGTCATAGTTAAGAACAGATACACCCTACCCAGGATTGACGACTTGTTCGATCAGCTTCAGGGAGCCAGTTGTTTTCCAAGGTAGATATCAAGTCGGGGTACCATCAGCTAAGGGTCAGGGACTGTGACATACGGGAAATAGCTTTCAGAACTTGGTATGGCCACTACGAATTCGTGGTTATGTCCTTTGAACTGAATAATTTCCCTACAGCTTTCATGGACCTGATGAACAAGGTTTTTAAGCCATATCTAGACATGTTCATCATTATATTTATTGACCACATTCTGGTATACTCCATAAGCAAAGAAGAACATGCTAACCATTTGAGGATAGTGCTACATACGCTAAGAGACCGCCAGTTGTTTTCTAAGTTCAGCAAATGCAAATTCTGGTTGAAGTCAGTGACTTTCCTTGGTCAGGTTGTCTCGGGTGAGGGTATTCAGGTAGACCCTCAAAAGATAACAGCGGTGAAAGACTGGCCAAGGCCTACTTCCCCAACAAAAATCAGAAGCTTCTTGGGTCTAGCCTGCTATTACCGATGTTTTGTGGAAGGTTTCTCCTCTATTGCATCTCCTCTGACTAGGTTGACACAAAAAAAGGTAAAAGTTTCAGTGGTCAGATGCGTGTGAAGAGTTTTCAGGAGTTGAAGATTCGACTCACTACCGCTCCAGTGTTAACCTTGCCAGAAGGAACAGATGGGTTCGTGGTGCGTTGTGACACTTCCAGAGTTAGACTCGGTTGCGTTCTGATGCAGCGGGATAAGGTGATAGCTTACATCTATAGACAGCTCAAGGTTCATGAAAAGAACTATCCGACTCATGACCTGGAGTTGGCAGCAGTGGTGTTTGCATTGAAAATATGGAGGCACTACCTTTACAGGGTTCACGTGTATGTTTTCACCGATCACAAGAGCCTTTATTATGTATTCAGTCAAAAAAATCTAAATCTTCGTTAGAGAAGATGATTGGAGCTACTGAAGGACTAATACATGAGTGTGTTGTACTACCCAAGCAACGCCAATGTTGTGGTTGATACCCTAAGCAGGATGTCTATGGGGAGCGTGGCTCATGTTGAAGAAAGAAAAAAGGAACTGGCAAAGGATATCCATAGGTTAGCTCGGTTGGGTGTGCAGTTGGTTGATACAGCTGAGGGCGGAGTAGTGGTGCAGAGTGGATCAGATTCCTCGTTGGTAGTTGAAGTTAAGTCAAGGCAGGATGAAGATCTCATACTTCTTAAGCTGAAGGAGGCAGTTCTCAGAAAAGAAGTGGAGGCTTTCTCCCACAGGGGAGATGGTGTACTCCGTTACCAGGGTAGGCTGTGTGTATCGGATGTAGGTGATTTGAGATAGCAGATATTGGTTAAAGCACACAGTTTGAGATATTCTATCCACCCAGGTGCTACTAAGATGTACCATGATTTACGGGATATTAACTAGTGGAACGACATGAAAAGAGACATTGCAGAATCTGTAGCTAAGTGCTCGAGCTGCCAGCTGGTCAAGGTGGAACATCAGAGACCAGGAGGTATGACTCAGGATATTAGTATACCCACATGGAAGTGGAAAGTGAATATGGATTTTATTACAGGTCTACCTCGTACTCGCCGGCAGCATGACTCAATCTAAGTGATAGTAGACAAGATGACCAAGTCTGCACATTTCCTTCCAGTTAAAACTACAGACTCAGTCGAGGACTATGCTAGGCTTTATATCAAGGAGTTTGTCAGACTGCATGGGGTGCCCTTGTCTATTATTTCAGATAGAGGTACTCAGTTCACCTCGCATTTCTGAACGTCATTTCAGAAGGAACTCAGTACCCAGGTCAAGCTCAGGACAACTTTTCACCCGCAGACAGATGGACAAGTTGAGCGGACTATTCAGACCTTAGAAAATATGTTGAGAGCATGTGTGATCGATTTCAAGAGCAGTTGGGATGATAACCTACTTCTCATCAAGTTTGCGTACAACAACATCTACCACTCCAGTATCCAGATGGCCCTGTTCGAGGCATTATACAACAGGATATATAGGTCTCCTATAGGGTGGTTTAAGGTTGGTTAAACTACCCTGATAGGGGCAGACTCAGTTCATGAGGCTATGAAGAATGTGCAACTTATCAGGGAGAGATTGAAAATAGTGCCAGGCAATCAGAAATCCTATGCTGATGTGAGGAGAAGAGAGTTGGAGTTTGTAGTGGATGATTGGGTTTATCTAAAAATTTCACCCATGAAAGGGGTGATGAGGTTTGGGAAGAAAGAAAAACTCAATCCGAGATATGTAGGACCCTAAGAATTATGAAGCGAATTGACAGTATCGCATATGAGTTAGAACTACCTCCAAAGCTAGAATTTGTCCAGTCTTCCATGCGTCACTATTGAAGAAGTGCATCAGTGATCCAGCTTCAGTTGTGCTACTAGACAGTGTGGGAATAAAAGATAATCTCTCTTATGAAGAGGTCCCAGTTTAGATCCTTGACCGTTAGGTTCATAAGCTGAGAAACAAGGAAGTCGCTTCGGTGAAAGTTTTATGGAGGAACCTATTAGTTGAGGGAGCCACATGGGAAGTAGAAGCAGACATGATGGCCATATACCCTCACTTATTCCCTTCCAGTTCAGTTTCAACATCAGCTACTATATCCCTCCTCAGTGCTCTATTCAGTTCTGTACTTATCAGCTCTATTCAGATTTTCAATGTGCATTCTAGTTGCATCAGCTCTTTTAGAATGGTTAAGTTAGTTCGGAGTCAGTTACTCCTTCAGAAACCAGCTCATAGTCTCAGTCTAGGAATTCCAACTCTTTTTCTAGTTTTTCAACAACTTTAGCCTTCACTTGAGGACGAATGATCCCAAGGGGGAGATATTGTAACACCCCGAAACTTTCCTAGACCAAACTCAGACCTTTCAAGAAAAATCTAGAAGAAAACCAGAAAATTTACCTCAGAACGACTGAGAATATAATTCGTGGTCAGCTCCAATGACTTGTTGTGTCAGTCATGGTCAACCCAGTGTGGTCCTTCAGGAACCAATGGGAAAAGGAATGATCTGTTGTGAGAAACAACGAGTTGTCCTGTCACTCATTGGTATCCAACTCATAATTCCCTCTTCTAGGACCTCACGACTCAACCAATGAGTCGTCGTCATAAACAATGACTCGTGGTGTGAGTCGTTGGGTGAGAACCCCAGAAACCCCCTTCAGTGATGACGAACGGAAACAACGACCCATTGTATCCCACAATGAGTCTTTGCGACCACCCGTGGAGTCAAGCTCAGAAATCCTTAGACTTATTCCAGTGAAGGTAATGACTAGACACAATGACCCGTTAGGTCCACCAATGAGTCATTGTGTAGCCCGTCGTCAAGCCTTCCAAGTTTCCTCGTCTCGTGACCACGCGAGGAACCAACGACCCGCTGGTTCATCCAACGAGTCGGGGTATCCCCCATTGCCAGATCCAGTGAACCCAGGACCCAGACAGTAGGACCAACAACTGGTCCCAACGAGTCGTGGTCTCAACCAACGACTCATTGAGTGACCCGTTGAATCCCTGTCGGGCAGTTTTTCAGATTTTAGCCCAGGGATATTATTATAATTTTCCACCTATTTAGTCCCTAAACTATGTCATTTTAAGTATGATTTTATAGAATTTAGAGGGATTAAATGGTTTTCCCCCTCATTCCCTACTTAGACTCTCAAAATATCAATCGTAGAATCCAGACCTTTCCTCTCAAGCAAGAACTAGGGCTCTTTAACAGTTGTAGAAGTTCAAACTTTCTTCTCTAGATATTTTTTATCTAGGTATGTGGGAATTCAACAAGGGAATTATTCTTCCCTTGTGTCCCCAAAACCTTTCTCTATTTCTTCCATCAGTTACAGCCCTGTGGATTTGAAATGTAGAAAGTTTTCAAATAAATTTCTTTATAATTTCAAGTAGAATATTACTCATTATATTAACTTTTTTATTATTCCTTATTTCTAGAAATTTTGTGAAACTTGTATATAGTAGAATGATTTAGCCTTAGTTCTCAGTTCAGTAGAATTAGAATCTTGCGGGTTGGACTAGTTTTTGTTGTAGCTTGATTTTATCAGTTTTAGGATTCCCATATTGTTTGTATATGTCGAATTCCCATTCAGATGCATGGTAGTCCAGTCTCAGTCAAATTATTAGAACATTCAATGTTGTCCAAAAATGTCAGCTGATTAGTTTGACTACAATCACTTCTTGAGGTGTCAGTGGTGCCTCTTAGTTATCAGTATTAGACTTAGATATCATATTTTAGTGGTTCCTTAGGCGGTCATGAAAATTCTAGATAAGCAGCTCTGACCAGGCTTTGAACGCTGCTTTAGATTACAAATTGTTCTTTAGATGGTTACGGCTCTTCCAAATAAGCAGCTCTGACTAGTCTTAGAACACCAGTTACAGAATCTATTCCGATAAGACTCTCAGAGTACTTCCAGATAAGTATTCCTGACTTAGTCATGGGCCCCAGTTTTGAGTTATCAGCTTAGTAGTCAGTCTAGGACTATCCATTGGAAGTAGGACCTAGCACCGAGCAGACCGGGGTTCCAGCGCACCCAGGCTTCCAGAAATATGTTGCCACTATAGGTTAGTTTTATTGTCCTCATGTCCCTACACTTGTGATCACCCAGCTCATGCCTTTATACCCTGGCAAGGTATATTGGGTCCTACCAATTGATTGTACATATCGGACTCCACGTCTAGCTCACATGATTATATGTTAGTTATAGACTCTCCCACTAGTCAGTTCAGTCTCAAATTAGCTCAGTTCAAAACAGTTTCAACTTACTCAGTTCAGTACAGTTAGATCAGATTTAGTATCTCAGATTTAGGGCATATCTTTGACCATCAGACAGGGTCATTTTCACCATCTTAATATATTTTAGTTTATTCAGTTTTAGCATTTCAGTTGGTCATTGCATGTTATTGCAGTTTAGTTATTTATTCTCAGTTTTATATTTTTTCCTACTTACTTAGTATATTTAAAGTGTTGATGCATACCCTCTATGTTGTATCATTTTATGATACAGCTGCAGGTTCTCAGTCTCAGCACCGTTAGCAGATCTCATCCAGGAGTTTTCAGCTGCACCAGTGGTGAGTCCTCATCTTTCGAGGACAATGTTTATTTTTATTCAGTTATATTTTATTCAGTAGACTTTAGAGTTAGATGGGGGCTTGTCCCAATAACTCATCAGATATAGATGGCTTTCAGACACAGATTCAGATTTTCAATTTTGTTTTCAGTTGTATAAAGCTTTATGATTTAGTCCTTCTTCTTAAATGATTTTTATTATTTTTAAAGCTTCCACTATGATATTACTCAGATTACATGTGTTATGATAGACCATGGGTTGACTTGGGGTTACTTGTGACTGCAAGTACCGTGTCTCATCCAGGGTATAGATTTGGGTCGTGACATATTGATAACTGCAGAAAGGTCATAATAGTGCACTTTATTAGAAGAGAAAATATGATTCGTGGCAATTCTACTACTGGTGTCATTGTTCACAGATTGTGAGCATAATCTATGAATAGAAATACAAGGAGAAGAATTAGAAATACAAGCAGAAGAATTAGAATTTTGTAGGACTTGAGAGTACATGATATAGAGGCCATCCTCCACTTCACCAATCTCCATAGGCCTCTTCATTAAAGGGGCCTATAGAAGGCACAAGGCTTCAGTAAAGCAGGTGATACCTTTGATATTAAGAGTTAAACAATGCATAGAAATAAGATTGTATTTGAAAGAAGGGATATAAAGAACTTTATGCAAAACAATATCAAGTGTCAATACCACACTACCTATCTCAGTCATCCTAACTTTGTAACCATTTGAAAGGCTGACTAGGACAGCATAAGGAAGGTGTTTGATGTTGGTTAAAAGAGTTCTATTAAAGGTTATATGGTTTGTAGAACCTTAATCTATGATCCATATTTATGCTCTTATTTTTGAATATCTACATGACAGTTTACCAAAATCAACAGAAGAAATGTTATTAGAGTAAGTCAAAATACCTGCAAAGTTTACAATACCCTTCACAATGTTATTCGGGGACTCTCCTAGATTCTCAGCTAGAAACTATTGTAGTATACTCATCAATTGTTTATATTGCTCCTTTGATATATTGATACTTTGTTTTTATTCTCTGTGAACTATATCATTTCCCCAAATAGACAACATATCATCAGAAGGGCCTTGAACAAGTTCCATTTTCTTCCTTTTTCAATCAGAGTTGCTCTTATGAAACCTGAAATTTTGATTGTGATAATCTGTGTTTGAAAAGTTTTGAGATATTGACGGATAACCATGAATCTTAAAACATCTATCCTTTGTGTGTGCTAGCTTATTTCAATACTCACATATGACACTATATCTATTGTTATGTGAAGACTGACCATTTTGTGGAGATTAATTTGTTCTATAACCACCTTCACCATTTCCATTTCCATTTGTATTTCCACCATTATCTTCAGGTGTAGGGTAATTACCCCTAGAGTTGTTGTAACCATTGTTTCCTCCAGAAGTGGAGGCATTGGCACTTAGGGATGCTGAGCCAATCCCTATCTAATTACCAGGCCTAATCTCTCTCTGTCAATCATCCTAAATAAGCAGTGAGAAGGCTTGTGCTAGAGATAGAAGTGCATTCATCATTAGGATACTACCCCTGACTGCAGTGTACACCTCATTTAATCCCATCAGAAATTGTATGTCTCCTATCCTACTTTCCCTTGTGTAAGTTCTCCTTAGCACCACAAGTGTAGGAACAATTGTATTGAGTTTTTGTTTTCAAGGTGTTGAGCTTTTTCTGGAGTTTTTTCATCTTGGTATAATAGCTAGTAATGTCTAGAATCCTTTGTGATAGGTCACTTATTTTCTTATGAATTTGATATAACTTCGCATCATTAGTATGGTCATATCTATCTTCTAGTTCTTTCCAAAGTTCAGTTGCATCCTTCACACATTCAACACTTTCAGAAATCTCCTTGGCTAGGGATTTTAAGATCCATGATGTGACTATATTATTCACATCTTTCCCACAATCGAAGATCTGGAGAGCATTCAGCTGGCCTTTTACACTATTCTCTGATGAAACTGAGTTTGTTCTTAATAGATAAGGAGCACAACACACCTCTCCTCCGAGATCTATATCCAATTCCATCAGAGAGAGTTGGCACAAGCAGAGCACCAGGATTATCAGACGGCTACATGTATAGTGAACTAGATGGATCTATGGAAACCCGATCTTCTCTTTCAGCAGTAGCCATTGATTCAATCGTAAATCAAAGTATCGAAGGAAAACCTCAAAAGGAAAGTAAGTGCAAAAACTTCACAAAATAACAAATCCAATAAACAAGTATGAAAAATCACAAATCAAATAAGGAAATGTATTAAGGAAATCGAGCTAAATAAGTTCCAATTTTAGTGAAAAACAAGGCAGAGAATACCAAAAAGATCAAGAAGAATTGCGTAACTCATAGATCTTAATTTGTATGTAAAAAAATCAAAATTAACTGCAAACAATAATTGATTCATGAAATGGGGGTGCAAATTCATAACCTCGCTCTGATACCATATCAATCTTGAAAATGGAGATAATATAGGGTGCAAATTCATAACCTCATCCAATTGGAATCATCATGTAGAGAGAATTGAGTGATATCATTTTGTGAAAGTGAAAGCTAACCTCATTTCTCTATATGCAGGGCACTTTATAGGA
>JACEIK010003787.1:96037-106321 GCA_018107945.1 Datura stramonium | reverse complement strand
GGTGCCATACTAGAATTTGAACTGACCTGACTGGGCTTATGCACTTCTGGTGCACGTCGGCTCTTCAATTCAAGAAAACGATGAGCTATATCTCGTTTGTAAACACAGCCTCCGATAGAAAAGGCTGCATAGCTACCTGTAAAAAGAAAACAGGTGACCAATAACACGTAGTAAAGGGGATCCTAAGCGGCCCGACAAGACCACCATGTTGTTTAGTTATGTCATAATGAAAAAAAGCATTCAGAACTATGCTATAACCGACAAGGCCGCTAACTAATAGTTAAACCAGGCCCCACACAGCCATCAAGCAAAAGAAAAACATACATAGGCCCCACATGGTCAACAGAAAAACTAAATATTGGAGACTTGTAGCCTGCAAGCCTCTAAGAGTGGAATAATGATCGGGACAGGGCCCCGACCTAGCCGTAAACTGTACAATCAAAAGAACAAACCTTATAAGTAACAACTCCAGGGAAAAAGGAACTGATTAGACTGCTAACTCGACTGATGACTAGGGAGGTCCTGAACTGCGTCTAACTGTACCTGCAGGCAAGTAATGCAATGCCCCAAGGATGGGCGTCAGTATAATATGTACAGAATATGAAAGGTAGTAAATGAAAATGACTGAATAATACTGAGGATTAAACTGAAACAATTCAACAGGAGGTATAGAGAGTTAACCTGAATAACCTTATAACCTGCTGCACAACTAACAATAAATAGTGCAAACAAGAACCTTCCTGACCCCCATAAGCCAGAAGGTACAAACAACACAGAATAACCCGCTCGAGACCTCCATAAGCGCTGGTGAGTTCACTTCAATATATATACCCCTAACAAGGACAAAAAGAGTCAACAGGTAACTATAGCCAACCTACAGGTCCCAGGGTTTGCAACTGAGCATGTTTGGCTCCTTATCTGTAGCTATGTATGAGTCTAGTGGACTCCTGATAACTGCACCCTGGGCACCAAGCTCGATGAGGGTCAGTGATGACGGTATGGCATAAAAATAATAGTCCAGCCATGGAATGCACTGTAATATGGCCCTTAGGCCTCTACATCATTCCTTGGGATGGCATATTTCTCCTTGGAGAAACATCATAGAGCCATGTAGGCGACGACACAGCTAGTAACCCTGGGGTTGGTCACAGAAGGCTATACAGGGCAGGGTCAATCCCAATCTGAACAGACAACACTAATCTCAGACTGATAATAGCAGCTAACCACAACAATAATGCTTCTGGTGTGCTCACAGGAGTCTAGGTCGCATTACAACATGACAGGAATAACTTGCCTGAGGAATTTGCCTTAACATACCTCGAATGTTGATTTATGATTTAACTGGCCAGGTTTAACTTGCAAACGACAGTTCTTTCCAGCTGTAACCTCTATGCTGAGAGAACAGAACTAATTTCAATACTAAACTTGGAAAATATCGATTACTTTTGATAATAGAATTAACTATTATCCAACTACGAATAACTCGGCCGAAAATCTATAAGATCTAGAGATTTCAGAAGGGAGAAATGCTTATCTAATGCCTGTGACCGAGTAGGAATCAATTTGGATAAATTCTAACAACTTTTACTCAGCAGGATTCTGGTTTGCCGAGTGAATATTTGAGAAACAACTCCGTAGTAATGCTTCTCGTAGTCCTAGAACTCGTTAACCAATTTGCATTTGGACGGTATTTGATAGCGTAATCAGATGAAAATTTAATGAATCCTTCGTGTTTTCTCTAACTTGGCCTAATATATCACTTGGAAAATGATTCAAATTGAAGGAGGGGTCTATATATATACTTGAGGCCACTGGCAGGGGGCACCCTATGCCAGCCAAGGTGCCATCATGCCCCCGCATCACGCTGGCCAGTGCATTGTCGGCCGGCGAGTCGCGCTGGCCCCTTGCGTCCTAGCCTCGCCCCACCCTGCTCCCGAGGCTTTTTCCATATGCATCAAGATCTTCTTACCCGTCGCAAATTCACGTGTACACCTACTAGCCAATAACATTTTATGGGTTGTAACAACCTCCCCCATAGGAAAATTTGTCCTCGAATGTCATCCTTAGGCTTAAAGGAGTTAACTCTCTTAACCAAGATTTAGAAAAATTTTGGCAGAGTCTCCTCTGTATTATTGACTATCCAAAAAACTTGAGATGCAGAAAAGTCCAACATAGGCACCTCGTAGGACGCTATAAACAACTATTTCACCACAAAGAGGTAGCCAGCTAAACAATATTGATAACATAAGCAATAAAATAGTAGCTGAATAATAACATCACCTTAACTGTATAATCTGAATAAATCCTGGAACAAGTGAGGATATCTAGACCTCATGTCATCCTCGGCTTCTCAGGTCATCTCTTCTTTATTCCTGTTCCTCCATAGTACTTTAACTGAGGCTACATCTTTATTCCTTAACCTACGAACTTGCCGATCTAGTATGGCCACTGGAATCTCTTCGTAGGCTAACTCCTCAGTAACCTGAACATCCTCAACTGGCACAACTCAGGATGGATCCCCTATACACTTCCGCAACATTGAAACGTGAAAGACTGGGTGGACAACTTCTAGTTCCAGAGGTAGTTCTAGCTCATATGCCACTCGGCCTATTCTCCGGAGGATCCGATACAAGCCAATAAATCTAGGGATAAGCTTTCCCTTCATACCAAACCTCATCACAACCTTCATGGGAGAAACATTGAGAAATACCCAATCATCAACCTCAAATTCCAAGTCTCTATGTCGTACATCAGAATAAGACTTCTGGCGACTATGGGCTGTTAACAAGCGCTCTCTGGTGAGTTTTAATTTCTCTTCTGACTGGTGAATCATATCAGGTCCAACTAACTCTGACTCCCTTACCTCGAACTATCCGATAGGGGACCTGCATTTTCGCCCGTACAAGGCCTCATAAGGCGCCATATGAATTGCAGAGTGATAACTGTTATTGTATGCAAGTTTGATAAGGGGTAAATGTTCATCCCAACTTCCTCCAAAATCTAGCACACATTCCTGTAATATATCTTCAAACGTCTAAATTGTGCGTTCTGCCTGACCATCTGTCTGAGGATGGAATGTTGTACTTAGATTAACCTGTGTCCCCAATTCTTTTTGGAAAGACTACCAGAATCTAACTGTAAATTACGCCCCTCTGTTAGAAATGATAGAGGCGGGGATACCATGTAGTTGTAATGTATCTTTAATATACAACTCATCATAGTCTTCGGTAGAGAAGGTAGTCCTGACTAGTAAGAAATGAGTTGACTTTGTTAATCTGTCAACAATAACCCAAATAGAATCAAATCTATGCCTGGTACGGGGTAATCCTGTCACAAAGTCCATGTTGATTACTTCCCACTTCCATATAGGCACTGCTATGTCCTGAGTTAATCCGTCGGGTTTCTGATGTTCGGCCTTTACCTGCTGACAGTTAGGAAATTGTGCTACAAGTTCTGCTATACCCTTTTTCATTCCAGGCCACCAATATATTCCCTTTATGTCATGATACATCTTTGTCAAACCTGAGTGAATAGAATAATGAGAGTAATGTACCTCTTCCATAATCTACTGACGAAGTCCAGCCGCATTTGGAACGCAGAGGCGACCTCTAAATCTCAAGACCCCGTCTTCTGTCAATTCGAATGTCGTTAACTCGCCTTGTTGAACTTTATCTCTGATATGTACCAGTTTAGGATCCTCATACTAACTCTCTTTTACCTCCAAAACTAGGGATGATACTGCAGTATTCTAAATCACGGCCCTATTATCCTCTAAGTCTACAATCCGGATAGCTAAGCTGGTTAATCGGTGAAATTCTCGAGCCATTTCCCATTGTTTTGGCCTCAAATGTGCCAAGCTTCCCATAAATCTGTGGTAAGTACATTTTCTACAATATTGTCCATCCCTAGGTGATATAAAATGTTTACGTCGTAGTCTTTAAGTAATTCTAGCCAACGACACTGCCGCAGATTCAACTCTTTTTGTGTGAAGATATATTGGAGGCTCTTGTGATCACTAAAGATATCCACGTGTACCCCATACAAGTAATGCCTCCATATTTTCAAAGCATGAACTACTGTAGTTAACTCCAGGTCATGGGTGGGATAATTCTTTTCATGCTTCTTGAGCTACCTTTAAGCATAAGCAATCACCTTACCGTGCTGCATTAGGACGCATCCTAACCCAATGCCTGAAGCGTCACAATATACGGCATAACCCTCTGAACCTTCTGGAAAAGTTAACACTGGTGCCGACGTTAATATGTTCTTCAGCTCCTGAAAGCTCCACCCGCAGGCCTCAGTCCATTGAAATTTGGCTGCTTTTTGAGTCAATTTAGTCAAGGGCGCTAACATCGTATAAAATCCTTCCTCAAACCTCCGATAATACCTGACTAATCTCAAGAAATTGCGAACTTCTGTTGGAGTTGTAGGTCTAGGCCATGTCTTTACCGCCTCAATTTTCTACAAATGAACCTGAATACTAGCCTCTGATACAATATGGCCCAGGAAGGCCACGGAATTCAGCCAGAACTCACATTTAGAAAATTTTGCATACAACTGGCGATCTCTGAGAGTCTAAAGTACAGTTCGCAAATGATTTTTATGTTCTACTCCTGAACGGGAATACACTAGGATGTCATCGATAAATACTATCATAAACAGATCTAAATATGGCCTGAAGACACTGTTCATTAGATCCATGAACACCGTTGGGGCATTTGTCAACACGAAGGACATGACTAGGAATTCAAAATGACCGTACCTGGTCCCGAAAGCTGTCTTCGGGATATCTTTCTCCCGAACCCATACCTGGTGATATCCCAACCTTAAGGCAACCTTGGAGAAATACTTCACCCCTTGTAACTGATCAAAAATGTCATCTATCCTGGGAAGTGGGTATTTATTCTTAATGGTAATTTTATTTAATCGTCGGTAGTCTATACACATGCGGAGAGAGCCATCTTTCTTTCTCACAAAAAAACTGGCGCACCCCACGGTGATGTACTCAGCCTAATAAAGCCCTTATTTAATAGATCTTTCAACTGTTCCTTTACTTCTCTCAATTCAGCCAGAGCCATTCAGTACGGCGGGATAGATATAGGTTGAGTACCTGGTAGTAAGTCGATGGAGAAATCAATTTGCCATTATGGGGGAATACCAAGAAGTTCATCTGGAAACACGTCTGAAAATTCATTAACCACTGGAATGGACTGTAGAGTCGGGGATTATGCTTGCATATCCTAAACCCTGACAATATGATATATACAACCCTTTGCTCTTAACTTTCTCGCCCGAAGATAGGATATGAACCTACCTTTTGGCATAGCTGCACTACCCTTCCACTCTCGCACTACCTCCCCTGGAAAGTGGAACTGAACTGTCTTGGTCCAACACTCTACATTGGCATAGCATGGCGCCAGCCAATCCATGCCCATAATTGCATCAAAATCGATCATTTCCAACTCCACTAAATCTGCTAAAGTCTGGCGACCAACAACTTCTACTGTGCAGCCCCAATAGATCCTTTTAGCTATAATAAAATCACCGACAGGCGTAGACACTGAAAATCGTTACTGGAGCAATTCTGGCATTATACCAAACTTTCGGGCCACTAATGGGGTAACATAGGACAAAGTGGAACCTAGGTCTATCAGAACATAAACTGAGTGTGAGAAAATATCCGACATACCTGTCACAACATCCGACGACGACTCTGACTCCTGTCGCCCGGGTAAAGCATAAGTGCAACCTGGACCGTCGCCTGAACTGGATTCCCTTGACCTGCCTCGGCCTTTACCAGCTGAAACTGAGGGCCTGCACCCTGGTGAAGGTGCTGGGGCATGTGACCTTGCTGAAGATCTGTCTTGTTGGTCCCGATCACCCTGACCTCTAACTGGACAATCCCTTATCATATGACCCTCTTGTCCACAAGTGTAACAAGCAGTAGAACCATACCTGCATGTCCCAAGATGACGTCTATTGCAAATAGCACAACATGGCACAGTAGGCCTGCTCTGATCTGACCCCGAATGCTGCTGAGAACATGATGCCGTGAGCTCTCACCAGGTCCTGACTGCCCTCGACAGTCTGATCTACCACCCAGTTGTTGTTGTGGAGTCGGGGGTCTGGGTGGCCTCCCAATATTCATGGCCTAGGTCCTCCTTGAAATTATGCCTGCATGTCACTAGGCTTGGCCCTATGGCGCTGCTCTTGATTTGTTCTCTCTGTCTCCCGTTTTCACTGCCTGATCCCCTCAATATTCTGAGTGAAGGACTGAATGTGGGCAATGTCCATATCCTATCGAACAGTAGCTATTACACATGCTTCCACGTACTCTGGAAGTAGCCCCATAGTAAACCGATGCACTCTGGTTGGCATAGTGTCTACAAAAGCTGGTGCATATCTTGACAAGGAATTATATCTCATAGCATATTCCCGGACACTCATCGAACCCTTCTCCAGGTGCAAAAACTTATCTACCTGGGCTTGTTGAATTTCCCGCAGAAAATAGTGATCTAGAAAGGCCTCTAAAAAATTAGACCAAGTCGGAGGGGGAGCATCTCTACCGCGGGACCTCTCCCAGCTTCGTACCATAACACTATTATGTCCCATAGCTAAAATAATGCTAACTTAATCGACTCCGCGGGCGTAGCATGCATCACCCTAAAAATCCGTTGCAACTGGTCCAGGAAGTCCTGAGGGTCCTTTTCCCGATCCGTCCTTGTAAACTGCGGGGGACTCATGGAAAGGAACTCCTGGACCCTCGAACTCCCAGTTCCTCCCAAAGACTCAGTAACCACTGGTACCATAGGCTGGCGCTAAGTGGCCATCATTTCGGCTAACATATAGACAGCGATCCTAACCTCCTGATCTGATGGTGTATGTATTGGAGCTACTGGAGGTGGTGCCGACATGTCCGCTGCCCTGGAAGACTCCTGGCGTGGCAGAGACTGCTAAGGAGACCAGGATGAAGTCTCCCTATCGCCCTTAGATTAGGCTAACTCTAACTGGGGCACCCTGCTAGTGCCCTCTCCTGCCGCAACATCTAACTTCCGGCCAGTCGTAGTCTGTCGCATGTCTGACATTTCTTTGTAAACAAGAAGAATATAGTAAGCTTAGGGACTCAACCCTATACAACACATCTCTATAGCACGACTGAAGTAGAAAGAGGAGTAACCACCCTATTATGCCTCGTAGCCTATTGTCTATAGAATGTGGTGCACAACACATCCATAGACAAGACTCTACCTGACACGGCTTGCAGGCTCTCAAGGATATGACCTGCTCTGATACCAAGTTTGTCACGCCATGCCTTGGAAGGCATGAATGGCACCTGGTGCCATACTGGATCGAAACTGACCTGACTAGGCTTATGCACTTCTGGTGCACGTTGGCTCTTCAATTCAAAAAAACGATGAGCTATATCTCGGCTGTAAACACAGCCTCCGGCTGACAAGGCCGCATAGCTACCTGTAAAAAGAAAATAGTTGACCAACAACATGTAGTAAAAGGGATCCTATGCGGGCCGGTAAGACCACCATATTGTCTAGTTATGTCATAATGAAAACAAGCATTTAGAAATTTGCTATGGCTGATAAGGCCGCTAAATAATAGCTAAACTAGGTCGCACACGACCATCATGCAAAAGAAAAATATACATAGGCCCCACACGGCTAACAACAAAACTGAATATTGGAGACCTGTAGCCTGCAATCCTCTGAGAGTGAAATAATGGTCAGGACAGGGCCCTGAATTACCCACAAATTGTATAATCAAAAGAACAAACCTTCTAACTAACAACTCTGGGAAAAAAGAGCTGATTAGACTGCTTCAACTGATGACTAGGGAGGTCCTGAACTGCATCTAACCGTACCTGTAAGCAAGTAATGCAGCGCCCCAAGGATGGGCGTCAGTACAACATGTACTGAATATGTAAGGTAGTAAATGAAAATGACTGAATAATACTGATAATGAAACTGAAACAATTCAATAGGAGGGATAGAGAGTTAACTTGAATAACCTTACAACCTGTTGTACAACTAACAATAAATAGTGCAAACTAGAACCTTACCTGGTCCCCATAAGCCGGAAGGTACAAACAACACAGAATAACCCGCTCGGGGCCTCCATAAGCCCTGGCAAGTTCACTTCAATCTCTATACCCTAACAAGGTCAAAAAGAGTAAACATGTAACTATTGCCCACCTACCTGTCCACTGGGTCTGCAACTGAGCCTGCTCGGCTCCTGACCTGTAGTTGTGTTTGAGTCCGGTGGACTCTTGATAATTGCACCCTGAGCACCAAGCTTGACGAGGGTTAGTGATGTTGGTATGAAATAAAAATAATAGTCCAGCCATGGAATGGACTGTAATATGGCCCTTGGGCCTCTGCATCACTCCTTGGGATGGCATATCGCGCCTTGGAGCAACGTCACATAGCCCCGTAGGCGACGACACAACTAGTAACCCTCAGGTTGGTCATGGAAGGCTATACAGGGCTGGGTCAATCCCAATATCAACAAACAACACTAATCTCAGAGTGATAATAGCAGCTAACCACAACAATCATACTTCTGGTGTTCTCACAGGAGTTTAGGTTATATTACAACACGACAGGAATAACTTGTTGAAGAAATTTGCCTTAACATACCTCGAATGCTAATTTATGATTTAGCTGGTGAGGTTTAACTTGCAAATGGCAGTTCTATCCAACATTAACCTCTATGTTGAGAGAATAGATCTAATTTCAATACTAAACTCGTCAAATATCGATAACTTTCGATAATAGAATTAACTATAATCCAACTTCAAATAACTCAGCCAAAAATCTATAATTTCCCGAGAGTTCAGAAGGGAGAAATGCTTACCTAATGCCTCTAACCAAGTACGAACCAATTTGGAGCAATTCTGACAACTTTTACTCGGCGGAGTTCCGATTTGCCAAGCAAATTTTTGAGAAATAACTCCATAGTAATACTTCCCGTAGGCCTAGAACTCATTACCCAAAGTTAATCGCTTGAAAGGAATTTGGTAGCATAGTCAGACGAAAATTTAATGAATCCTTTGTGTTTTCTCTAACTTGGCCGAATATATCACTTAGAAAATGATTCAAATTGAAGGAGAGGCCTATATATATACTTGAGGCCGGTAGCAACGGGGAAATCCTGCGCCAGCCAAGGCACCAGCATGTGCCCCAGTGCCTTGCGCGCCGCGCTAGCCAGTGTACTGTAGGTCAGTGTGTCTCACTGGCCCCTCGCGGCCTAGCCTCGCCTGACCCTGCTCCCGAAGCTTTGTCCATATGCGTCAAGCTCTTCTTACCCATTACAAATCCACGTGTATGCCTACTAACCGATAATAGTTTACGGGGTGTTACTTTTATTTTCTTAATTTTGAATCTATGTTATATTTTTGGTTCCTATTTATTTTCTTTCATAATATTGACGTGTTATTTAAAATTGCATGCTATTCATTTTTTTGTTAGAATTGATTGATTAATTTTCATCAAATACTGAATAATTTTATGGCATTATATTTATAATATTAATAATTTTTGACAAACATGCATTTCATGATGTTCTTCATAAATATGACTTTTTAATTATTATAGTTAATTTGTTACACCCCCTAAAATGTCAACAATTAGTAAGCGTACACGTGGACTTGTGACGAGTAAGAAGAGCTTGACGCATGTGGAAAAAGCCTCGGAAGCAGGGTCGGGCGAGGCAAGGCTGTGAGGAGCCAGCACGACATGCCAGCCGCCAGAGCATTGGTCGGCGCGGCACGCCAGGCACTAGGGTGCGATGGGAGGCACAGTGTGGGGGTCATTGATCGTGGGCAAAATAGCATGCCCAGGTGATACTTTATAACTTAGTTTTCATCTTGTTTAGCTACTTATTTATATACATTCTCATATAATTTTATGAAAATGTGAATATATATACTAACCACATGATTAGTTCTTATTTTTGTAGGTTTAAAATGAATTTGAGGAACTAATCCATGAGTTGGTAAAGTGGAGGCATGGAATTGGAAGTAAAACGCGAACGTCAGCAAGGAGGATGTGCGAAACATACCACCTGCGCATTGGCAACGTGCCATGGAAGGCAGGCGGCGCGACCAAGGGCGTGTCACGGCCCTTAACGCGCTACTCAAGCAGCGTGCCACGCTGCCAACGCGGCAAGGGGCTACCTGGCGTTGGTTTTATGAGTTTTCCAGTGTGCATCCGCGATGCCTCTGTTCGGGCTGTCTGGATGGCTACACGCAAGTGCACGTGGTCGAACAAGTAG
>JACEIK010003787.1:28648-38983 GCA_018107945.1 Datura stramonium | reverse complement strand
GAGCCGGTCGTGTGAGGCCGTGCAGTTGTATAGTTGTTTAGCATCCTTGTTTTTATGTTGGCCGTGTGAGGCCATAGTTTGATAGTAGTGGTGACCTTGCTGGTCACGTAGCTTTCCAGTTTTCTTGTTAAGTTTCATATTTTCTGGTCAGCTGTTATTACAGGTACAGGTGGCTATAGGCCCAGATGGCCGGAGGCTGTGTTTACAGCCGCTATATAGCCCTTTATTTCTAGGAACCTAAGATAGAGCTAGCCAGGCACCAGATGTGCCTCGACCCACCAGTTAGTAGTCCAGGTCCTTCTAGGGCACCAGGTGCCAGTCATACCCCCAAGGCGGGGCGTGACAAAAAGAGTCGAGTGGCTCGATTGAGGAGTATTAGATATCCGAGGAGAAGCTGGAGAGGCGATCGACCAGGACTAGGACCAAATGCCCTATTAATCCGACAGCCATGGTCGCTTCTCCAACTGCACTTACAAGGCACCCTCCCAGCCGGGAGGAAGGAAATGCTAGGGTATAAGCCCTAAATGATCAGGAGGGCACTTCAGCTGCGACAAATGATGAGGATGACAATGAATCTCATGCCCAATAGGTATCTATTACAAGAGTGAGAGTGATGATCTGTTACAAGAGTAGAAATGGAAGAAGAGAGACATGGAGGCATCACTGAAGTTGTCTAGAGATGATGCTTAAGAGAGGGTTGAGATCGATGCTGCTAGAGCTCGTGGAGAGGATACGAGCTCTGTAGGTTCAGAGAGTGCGCCGGGTATCCCCAATGCCACAGGAGCGGAGATTGGGGGTGTATCTGCGCCTTCCACCAACCAGGCCACAGGCGTGTAGGTCGCACAGGTATGTTCCCTATTCCCATGTTTTACTTTTTTTACACATCGAGGACATCGCATATTTTTTTATGGGGGTAGGGTAGTATTGATTTTTTTGAAGATTACCCAAGGATTTTTCTTGCCGAATATCTTTTCCCTCAGGTGTTCCTTATCTAGTAGAACCAGAATGTTTAGGTTGTTGTTGTTCATGTTTTTTTGTGTCAATTGACAGGAAAATAGGAGAACTTGGGGAAGTAAAATAAAATGGAAAATTTTATGTTTGTCATGTTGAAGTGAGTGAATGATACCCCTCCCAAATTTTATGCCTGTGCATGCTAAGTATATAAGCATGACCGTTGTGAATCTTTACATGGCATTAATACTGTGAATGTGTTTATCATTGTGCGACTGTGCATGAACTAGCAGTTGGTAGTGATGATGTTGTCATGTGCATTGTGTGATGAGTTATTTAGTGTCAGTTCCACAGTGGGTACACAATCTAGAACTTGCCCGGTTGGTCATACCAAGGTTATAGGATAGTTGATGAGGAAATGATCATAGGCCATTGTTCAAAATAGTCTAGCTAGCATGAATGACCCACCAAATGAGTATGCATATCCCTTGATCCTAAGTTTGAGCAAAAATTGACCCTTTTTGTTATTTAACCAATTCGCCTTCCTACTTTAATTATAATTAACCTGTTTTTTCCTTGGTCCCTCCTTGGACACTGTGAACCTCAACTCAGGCAAATTGTCTAAGTTGAGGGTGGCTATTTTAGGGGTGTATAAGAGGAGTAGGGAAAATGATTGAATAAAGAGAACTAAAGGGAAGGTATAATGTGCTTAGATACAAAAGAAATATAAATGTGTATACCTGATGAAGAATTCACAAAAAAGCATAAAAGAAAAAAAAGAGAAAGAAGAGAAAGTTTAAAAAAAAAGACCGCATCTGTGGTTTTGAAAAAAAAAAGAAATAAAGAAAATAAAGGAGAAAGGGAGAAGAGTGAAAAGAAGGTTAATTGGAGACAATGTTAGTGTAGTGCCAAGGAGGGTTGAGTCACTATGTCCATATCTACCATACCCGTTCCCAAGTCTACATTACAAATCTAAGAAAGTCCAATCATGATTCGAATGCAATTCTCTGACCAACTGAGGTATAGAAAATAAGGACAAGCCTATGATTTTGTATGCACACTATGTATACTTCCTTGTGAGTTTGAGTGTACTACACACACTCCCTGCATTAAATTGTAGTGATTGAGAGTTGTGAATGAGTGGGACTTCTTTGTAGTGAGGGCATATGGGCAACAACATCATCTGCTAATTTTCTAGGGCAGTGTCGTAGGATTATGCGCATGGTTGAAGGTTGATAGTGTAATGTCATTCTTTGATTCCTTTATGTCATGGTGAAAAACTTTGCATAAGCACTGTGATTTGGTTTCTAATTATATAAAAGGGGTTAGAATGTTTGAGTTGATTATTCTATGAGCTTGTGACTGCGTAGGTTCCCTAGATTTCGTTTGGTTGAAGCGTCGGGCTAGTTTTGTTTTTATTATTTTTGCTTGAGAAAATGAAAAATGTCTAAGTTGAGGGTGTTTATGTGCCGTGAGTTTATGGAACTTTTGACGCTTAAAATTAAGAAAACATGCTAATCTCAAATATGTTTATATAGATATAATGTGTTTTTGTTGAGTGATGTAGGAAAACAGATTCGGATAGTAAAATGGGTATAACAAGGCTAAAATGGGCTAAGTGTAGACTGTCAGTAAGGTAATGAGTCGTCATGTCACTAGACAACTCGCTCCTTGAGCCGTTAGGAGAAGAAGAGTTTGAAGGAACCATAATCAGGAGATAATCAGTGATTACCATGAGTTAGCATCAAGACTCATCCTATCTGGCAATGAGTCGTTAGGAAGGTCGTGAGGACTGGGAGTTGAAAATGATCAAAAGACTTGCGAGTCATAACGGAAGAACTAACAAGTCGTCGTATGTCTTCAAGAATTGTTGGAAGCACTCGTCAGGAAAAGTTCCAAAATAAGCATCATAGGATGAGTGTCATGATGGAAGGAGCAATGAGTCTTCATGAGACTGAACAATTCATTGTGAATAGGTAGGAAGTTTTAGAGCTCAGAAGTAACGAGAGACCTAACTATTCATTACGACTATCAAGGACTCGTGAGGTGACCCGTTGTCCAAAAGAAGCTGTATGTTGGGCACAAGCAGTCATTGCTTTTTCGACTCATTAGGGTACCTAACGAGTAGTTACCATTGTTTTTGCCATTGCCGACCTGTTTTCCTTATTAATTTAGGAAAGGATTTGTCTAAGGCTATAAATACTTTATGTACGTTTATTTTTGCAGTTTATGCATTATATACGACTTTTTACCATATTGCTCTTAGTTTTGATTAACATTAAAGTTTAAGAAACAAGTTTCATATTTTTGTTATTGAATTCGGATTCAAACGACTTTGGAGTATTAATCTTAGATTCTTGTTAATTTATTCAAGGCGCAAGGTTTCTTCTACAAATTATTGTAAGTTGCAATTACGATTTCTTCTCTAGTTTCTAACTGTAATCTTCCAAGAATGAGTAGCTAAACCCCTAACTAGGGTTGTGGTCACCATGATGAATTAAGATACATAGGCAAAAAATACTTAGTGAATCTTGAACGGGGTTTATGCATGTATTGTTTTTCCCTTCGTTTTAATTGTTTCTTAACGATTGCAAATATTAGAAGTTTCCTTCTTCTTACTCACTAGATCAGGGGGTTAATGAATGGGAAAATGGATTAAAAACGGATATTTGAGGTTATCAAACATCATCTAATAGCTTGACCTTGTCCGTGAATATCTAATTTGATATCAAGGGTAAGGGTAAATCAAGTATACATCCGCATAAGGATCAAGTTGAGTGGTGATAATCATCTAAATAGGGGATCAACCATTTAGGTGAAGCTAACTTACCGATATTGAATGTTATACACTGGGATGGATCACTAGTATAAAACATCTTGTGGTTATAAATTCATGGGGAACACAATCCTGGTTAACTCACTCTTTTAATTCAATCAATTTTAAATCAAGGATCTTCTCATTACACTCTACTATTATTCTATTATTTCTTGCTACAATTTCCCCCCATAGGATATAAGTAAGGCAATGTAGTAGCTAAACATATTAACAAAGTTCTTCGCCATATTCCTCGTGGGATTCGACCCCAACCCTTGTTGGGTTCTATATTTGAGCATCAACTGCTTTATATCTCATTATGAGGTGTAATTTGGGTGACATTAGGCCTTGATTCCTTTTCATAGGGGATACCTTTGAACCGTGTAAATTTTTCATTTTAGGAGAACTTTTAATTTTTTTAGGAGAAAGAAAAGGCTTTTCCTGGTGATGGATGGTTGACGATCATCTTAAAGAAAATTAGTCACAATTTATTTTTATTTTCTAGGATGAAGTCAAAAACCACCACTTGTTTGCTCTTGATACTCCACTTAGAAGTTAACCTAGAATCAATGAAGTGGTCATCATGAATGCATGAGAGATACATAGGTTCTTTACTTGACTCAGAAAAATAGACTTTAGGGCTTAATAATGGAAGTTCATTCAATATGATTGTGTGGATATGTGTCATAAGAAACTGATTCAGATCATAATTCCATGAGAGGTGAGATTGAATTTATGTTTTTTGTACATAACGTAACATCTTGAACTTTCCTAAGTGTGTATATGATAGCTAGTTTCCAAAGAGGTAAGATTTGATTAAGACATTTCTTTGAAAAACTCATTTTATCCATTGTTGTTGTACCTTCCTTGACATTATCCCTAGTTAACCCTGTTGAGCTATAAGCCTTAATTTACTTCTTACCCATAAAAGAACCCTATTTCCTTTGTTGTGTGGCCTTTAAAAATTTTTATCCAAAGATAGTCTGAGGCACTTTGAGATATAAAAATGAAATTTCAACAAAAGTACATAATGTTAAAGGAAAGGAAAGAAAAAATGTGGATGGAAAAATGAAAAAATAGGAAAGAGGTTGGCCCACACAAGATATTGTTTACTTGTTGCTAGAACATAAATGAAATATTCTTAATGGTTGGTTATTCTTGTTGATCTTAGAAGCACAAAACTAGCAGTCCAGTAGTGTAAAAAGGGGCATGATAAAATAGAAGGGGATAAGTGAATGAAAGGGTGAACAGTGAGAGAAAAAGTGGTGGACAAGAAAGATAAAGTAAAACTGTCTTAAAGTGCTTAGGATTGGCACCGAATATTAATGAAAATCATTCGTAGTCGTCCCTTAGCTGACATTACAACTAGGAAAAGCCCTTATGATCTTACACTTTTTGAAATTATTAAGTAATCTGACTATAGATGAGAGGCAAGCCATTGGTATGTTGCGTATATATGAGACATCATTTATGAGAGTGGTGTACCTTGTTTACTATGTTTCAAGATTTGAATTAATAATATGAAGGAAGGAACATCAGTAAATAAGTGAGGGCACACGATGGTGTCACGACCCGAGTCTGCACTCTGGACGGGACACGGTACTTAGTGCCACAAGTGGCCCTAAGCGAACCCATAGTCTACCATCACACTGGTAACTATGTAAGCCTACGCGTCTAGGAAAAATGAATATCCAAATAAAACTGTTTTGGAAATAGTAAACATAACTATATTAAATACTGAACATCTTTGTCTGAAAGCCAACTACTAACTGATGATCTAGAGGGACAAGCCCCCAGCTAACTCTAAAATATGTCTAAATGAGAACTAACTGAAAAAGAAAATATCGTCCTCAAAAGGTGAGGACGCACCAAAATAATGTTGCTCCTGAAATCGTCGGAGGGACTACTGACGATGCTCAGAGTAAGAACCTGCGCCTGTATCGTAATACGATAAAACATAGAAAGTATGCGTCAGTACTTTGAATGTACTGAGTAAGTGAGGTATCGAATAAGCATAAAAAAATAAGCACTGAACTGAAATAACGTGAAATGACCAACTGATATTGAATACTGATAAAAGCTGAGCTATAGCTAATATAGTGAATAATGACCCTGACTAATGGTCAGAAACATGTCCTAGAACTGAGTAACTAAATTGAGCTAAACTGAAACTCAGTAGAACTAAAACTGAGCTAAACTGAACTATAATGATAAGTAGGAGAGTCTATAATCGACATATAACCACGTGAGCTAGATGTGGAGTCCAATGTATACAATCTATTAGAGAGAGCCCACTATACCTTTCCAAGGAATAGTGGCTGAGCTAGGTGATCACAAGTCTGGGGCCCGTTCGGCCAATAACCTACTGTGGTTACGTAGTTATGGGAACCTGGGTGAGCTGGAATACCAATCCGCTCGGTACTAAGTACTAGTCCCACTGGATAGTCCTAACTTGACTACTAAACTGATAGCTCGAAGCTGGGATCCTGGACTAAGTCAGGAATACTTATCTGGAAGTAACCTAAGAGTCTGTAGGATCAGATAACTGAAAACTGGTGTTCTAAGACTGGTTAGAGCTGCTAACACAATATTTCATGAAGAGAGTAAGAACATTCTTGATAAATAATGAAAAAAATTGCAAGAATTCACAAGAATTACAACCCACAAGAATATTCAGTGTTTGGCTGAAAATAAATCCCTATATCCGATCTTAAGGACTAGAACTGATAAGGAAATTAAAGAAGGATGTTAGGACACAAGGGAAAATCAATTCCCTTGTTGGATTCCCACATACCTAGAGTCGAATTTCCTAGAAAGGATCTGGAGAATCTGAGGATAAAACTTGAAACCCTTGATCTTACTTCGAGTATCCTATTTGAGGTTTCTATGTTTTGAGCTTGAGAGAATAAGAGGAATGAAGAGGGGATGTCAATTACCTCCACAAATCCCCCAAATATAACCTAAAATAACATAGTTTGGGGATTAAAAGCAGAGAATTTTGTGAAAATGCCATTGGAGCATCACATGAAAAACCCTTACTTCTAGACCCCACGAGGCACTCCATGAATCATGGGGTTGGGAACGACTCGTGGTGCCATGTTGTGGCCACATCTGGAAAATACCTAAATGAATTCCTCGTTTGGGCAACGACTAACTTCATGAGTCATTAGGAGAGCTAACAACTCATTATGTCTTCCATTGTCACTAAACCAAAATTTCTTCTTTCACCCCCATGGCTGGTCATGACGAGTCGTTACTTGACCTAACAACTCGCCTACTCCTCTCATCGTCAGCACAGCCTCGGGGCTAAGCTTTACTGAGACTCTTCTGATGACTAACACAATGAGTCGTTGCCTGACCTAGCGACTTGTCGTGCCCGTCGTTACCACTGAAATATTTTCTATGAGCTTCCACTTGATGACTTGTTACATAACCCAATGAGCCATCCTGTGGGTCATTACCCCTAGGCTCATGGATGAAAATCCACTACTTCAAGCCATGAGTTTTACCATGACTCATCTAGTCACTTAAATGAGTTGTGCCACGGTCGTTCTGTGGAAAAACTTTTATGGTTCTTTCTAGTTTTTCATGCAATGTCTGAGTTAGTCTAGGAAAGTTGTTGGGGTTTTACAGATGGTCAGAGTTGATGTATTATGTGCTTTATTTTTCATACTTAATCGTATTGGCCCTTTTTTTAAAAAGATGAGTCCATTATAGAAAGTATGTAGTTTCGAATGTGAAGAGCTTCTTTGTGTATATATTGTGGGTTAGTTATGAATTGATGAACCACTTAGTCATGGGCTCTGTTCTAGTTGCTTGAGTGAGAGTTAATAGAGGTGACAACTGGTGTGAAAAAGAAGTGTGTTGCATATAAGTAAGGATTTTTCAAGGATGAACAATGGTTTAAGTGTGGGGTGGTGATGTTGGACGTATTCTTATGCCTATTTGCTATACTTTTAGCCATCTTTTCCCTTATTTTGAGATGTTTATCGTTTTGAAATGCATGATTTCATGAATGTGTGTACTAAATGATCTAATTAAGTGTTTATAGAAGGTTTTAGTAGGTAAAATATGGAAAAACATTCAAAAATGATCCAATGTGTGAAGAAAGAAGAATTCGAGAAAATTTGGCCTGATGAGAGAGCTGGCGTGCTTCAAAAAATATTATGCTCAGGTTGGTGCTATGTTTGGTGTAACACACCTGATCTCGAACTTCAGATAATTTTTTGACTAACACCTTGGAGGGATGGTTGGTGCTGCGTGCTAAAGGCTAAACTTTAGAGGAAATTCAAGCCAAGTTTGGCAAGATGAGTGTTGCGGCATGCTAAGGCCTGTCTGGAGTGGATTTTCTAAGCCTAAAAGTTAAACTTGAGGGAAAAAGAGTCATTTGTTACATAGCTTATAAATACCTTATCAGGGAATTTGTTAGGCATCTTTCAGCAGATTGATCAATTATGTGCAATCTTTTTGGGTGAGAGACAAGAAGTTTATTTTCTTCTAGATTTTTCTTCTTTACTTTTATCTTTGTCAATTCGAATGATGCATTCTTTGGTTTTGCAATTGAACATGAGTGGCTAAACTTCTATTCTGGAGTTTTGTCCTTGGTTGATGGTTGTAGTTCGAATATTAGTTTATGCTAGACTTTTAATTCTTCTTTTCAAGATTATTTATGCTTACTTGATTTCATGCCTATTCATTAGATTGATCACCTTTAGAATATTATCTATCCGCTCGTTGGTTGAACCTGGGACAGGAAATTAATGAGTGTTAAAAGGAAGCATTGAATAGGCTTCAATTATCTTGTTCAATAGGTCAAGAGTAGATTTCATTATTGAGGATAGGGATATAGCCTGTAACCTTATTCAGTTGAGACAAGTTGCTTTAACCGTCCTCTGATGTTTCTCCTTCAACCATAGGGATATAAGTGTTAGCGTTCATTAGATAGTTTTTGGCTATTCAGGAGAATAGTTGAGAAGTGAGTTTGTAACTTGTAACTAGCAATATTAGAAGAATATTGTCTAGAATATTCGGATCATAGNNATGACATGAAGAAAGACATTACAGAATTTGTGGCTAGGTGCGTAATTTGTCTGCAAGTCAAGGTTGAACATTAGAGACTTGGGGGTGTGACTCAGGATATAAACATCCCTAATTAGAAGTGGGAAGAGATAAACATGGACTTCATCATGGGATTACCTCGTACTTGCTGATAGTATGACTCAATTTGGGTGGTTATGGACCGGATGAATAAGTCAGCATATTTCCTACCAATTAAGACCATAGATTCAGCAGAGGATTATACTAGACTGTATATCCATGAGTTAGTCAAATTTTATGGAGTTCCCTTTTCCATCATTTTAGATAGAGGTACTTAGTTCGCCTCGCACTTCTGGAAGTCTTTTCAGAAAGGACTTGGTTCCCAAGTTAAGCTCAGCATAGCTTTTCAGCCACAGACAGATGGCCAGGCTGAGCAGTAATTCAGACTTAGGAGGATATGTTGAGGGCTTGTGTAATTGATTTCAAGGGCAGTTGGAATGATCACCTACCTCTCATCGAGTTTGCATACAACAATAACTACCACTCCATCATTTAGATAGCCCCATTTGAGGCATTAAATGGCAGGAGGTGTAGATCTCCTATAGGGTAATTTGAGGTTAGTAAAGCTACTTTGATAGGGCCTGACTCAGTTCTCAAGGCCATGCAGAAGGTTCAATTTATCAGGGAATGGCTGAAAATAGCTCTAAGAAGACAAAAATCATATGCATATGTAAGGAGATGGGAGTTGGAGTTTTCCGTGGATGATTGGGTATACCTGAAAATTTCACCTATGAAAGAGGTGATGAGATTTTGGGAAGAATGAMAAGCTCAGTCCCAGATATATTGGTCCCTACAGAATCTTGAGACACATTGGYAATGTGGCTTATTARCTGGAGTTGCCTKCGGAGTTAGCATCGATGCACCTAGTCTTTCATGTGYCTMTGTTGAWGAAATGYATCAGTGATCCGRCTTMAGTTGTACYATTAGAGAGTGTGGGTGTAAAGGATAGTATCTCTTACAAAGAGGTTCCTGTTCAGATTCTGGACCATTAGGTTCGTAAGTTGAGGATCAAAGAGGTATCCTCGGTGAAAGTCTTGTGGAGAAACCAACTGGTGGAAGGAGCTATGTGGGAAGCCGAAGCAGATATGATGGATAAATACCCTCACCTATTCCTTTCCAGCTCAAATTTAGGTTCAGTTAAATGTTTCACCCCATAGCAGTCTATTCAATTTTTGTCAAAGATCATGCCTATCGGTTCTTTTCATGTCATAACATGTGTGTACGTTTAATGAATTCAGTTCACTAATGTATTTCAGTTCGGAGTAAGTCACTCTATTAGTTTCAGTCTATAGTTCTTAGTTCTAGTATTGTAGCTCTTCCCTACACTTTTTAGCCTAGTCAGCCTCTATTCGAGGATGAATATTCCCAAGGGGCAGATGTTGAAACACCCCAGACACCAGAATGAAGTATTAAATCACATGAATGATAGTTGCAGACCTGGTGTCGGAGTAACGGGGGAGGTGATCGTCTGT
>JACEIK010003786.1:93223-104275 GCA_018107945.1 Datura stramonium | reverse complement strand
ATATGTTTGGCAATGAAATTCCAATTTATAGTTGTCTATACAATTAAAGGAACCACCTTGTGGGAAGTATATATATGTAGTTCCCAGATATCAAAGAATTGTATAGAAATGAGAATCTATGTGCTTCTACTCTAGCGATACGTTAAATTGGTAAGACCATCTATAGGACATTGCTTGTAAGCCTACTAAAGTTTTTATGTTGTCTAAACCTCCTGAAGGTCCGTCGAGTCACTGAGTTGACATATTTGTATATAATTTGATGGCTTTATGTGATATATGTGCATATTTTCTAATTTTACATGGTATATGTGCTCACTTGCATTTATATGTTACAAAAGAGACCTATAACGGCCACAGATTAAGCATTTGTTATTTCAATGCTACATGTGTTAAATTGACTCAGTATAAGCTTTATCAGCTCCATTCATGATTATGATTGAGAATATTTTTATTTCACCCTGGTATGGCACACCGACTGGAGATGTTTTTATTTTACCTCGGTATGGCACACTGGCTGGAGATATTTTTATTTTTACCCCGGTATGATACACCGATTGGAGATGTTTTTATTTTACCCCAGTATGGCACGCCAGATGGAGATATTTTTATTTTACCCCGGTATGGTATACCGGCTGGAGATATTTTTATTTTTACCCTAGTATGATATACGGCTAGAGATATTTTATTTTATCCCGGAATGGTACACCGACTGGAGGCATCTTTATATGGTTTTTATGGTCGGCTGGCCGCCGACATTACAGTTATAGTTTTTCTTGTGCATTACTTGGTTGCATTTGTCCTTCAGTATTGACTTATTGTTAGGTTTCAGTTTCCAGGATTCCAAGTTGTTACTATTCCTTATTTCTGGCTCAGTTATCATTGCTATCTTATATATTTACAATTTTCAGCCTTACATACCAGTACATTTTATTCGTACTGATGTCCCTTCGCCTGGGGACCTGCGTTCGTGCCGCAGGTGCAGGTAGAGATCGGGATTTCCAGTTGCAGTAGTAGTTCGTGAGATCAGCGGATGTGTTAGTATGCTCCTTTCTTTCGGGAGTTAAGATCTGGTGTTGTTTTAGTAAGAGTTTTGAGATGCAGTTATAGGTAGGTCGGGTCCCTGTTTTGACCCTCAGTCAGTTTACTCTTTAGAGTCTTTGCGGACTTAGTGTGTACAGTGTTATTCAGTTTGTAGCCTTGTCGGCTTTCTGTTGTTTGGTTTAGCATACTCGTATCCTTTTTTGCATTACAGTTGTTTACCTTGTATTACTAAGACATTATAGGTCCAGTTTGTGCTCCAGTTGATTGTGACAAGTGTCCTGGATGGCCTAAGTGTTACAGTTACATATGTCATATAGTCGTCGTCCCGATCAGTCAGGTATCAGGATCTAGTCACGCCCTCCCCCAGTTTTGGGGTGTGAAAAGGATGTTCAAGCCATACTTGGATATGTTCGTGATTGTGTTCATAGATAAAATCCTTATATACTCTCGGAGCGAGGAGGAGCATGTCGCTCATCTGAGGGTGGTGCTACATACCCTCAAGGATCGTCAGCTATATGCTAAATTCAGTAATTGCGAGTTTTGGTTGAACTCGACGACACTTTTAGGTCATGTGGTGTCAAGTGAGGGTGTTCAGGTAGACTCTCGAAAGATAGAGGCGGTAAGGAATTGGCCCAAACCGGTGAATCCTTCGAATATCAGGAGTTTCTTAGATTTAGCTGGGTATTATTAAAGATTTGTTGAGGGTTTTCATCCATTGCAGTCCCATTAACTAATTTGACCCAGAAGAAAGTAAAGTTTCAATGGTCGGAAGCTTGTGAGAATAGCTTCCAAGAGTTGAAGACTCGACTCATCTCAGCATCAGTGTTAACCCTACCTGAAGGTACCGGTGGGTTTGTGGTATATTGTGATGCTTCAAGGATTGGCCTTGATTATGTATTGATGCAGCATGGTAAAGTCATAGAATATTCTTCCAGGTAGCTGAAGGTTCATGAAAAGAATTACCCGACTCATGATCTCGAATTAGTAGCGGTAGTATTTTCCTTGAAGATTTGGAGACACTATTTGTATGGGGTCCATGTGGATGTGTTTGAGGACCACAAAAGACTACTATACGTGTTTACCCAAAAGGATTTGAATCTCCGCCAAAGAAGGTGGTTGTAGCTACTCAAGGATTATGATATGAGTGTCCTTTACCACCCGGGAAAGGCTAATATGGTAACAGATGCCCTTAGTACGCTTTCTATGGAGAGTGTATCCCGTGTAGATGAGGAGAGGAAGAAGTTGGTGAAGGATGTTCATCGACTTGCACGGTTGGGATTTCTTCTGGTTGACTCGACAGATGATGGTGTTATTGTTAAGAACGGGTCAGAATCATCCTTGGTGACCGATGTTAAAGATAGGCAAGATGAAGATCCTATTTTGGTAAAACTAAAGGAATTCGTTCAGAATCAGAAGATAGAAGTCTTCTCCAAAGGTGGAGATAGTGTGCTTCAATATAAGGGTCATTTGTGTGTTTCGGATGTCGATGATTTAAGGGAGCGGATGTTGCATGAATATTATGGTTCCAAATATTCGACACATCCAGGTGCCACCAAGATGTACTGTGACCCAAGGGAAGTCTATTGGTGGAATTGCATGAAGAAGGACATAGCAGAATTTGTGGCTAACTGTCCCAATTGTCAACAGGTAAAGGTTGAGTATCAAAGACCTGGAGGTTTGCATCAGGATATTAGCATTCCTACTTGGAAGTGGGAAAAATATCAATATGGACTTCATTACAAGTTTGCCTCGCACTTGTCGACAGTATGACTCCATTTAGGTGATCGTGGACAGGTTGACCAAAGCAGCTCACTTCCTACCTGTCAAAACTATCGATTCAGCGAAGGATTATACCAAGTTGTACATTCAGGAGTTAGCTCAGTTGCATGGAGTGCCCTTGTCCATCATATCAGATAGAGGTACTCAGTTTAGCATCCAATTTTGGAGACCGTTTCAAAAGGAACTTGGTACTCAAGTAAAGCTTAGCACAGTGTCTCATCCATAAACTGATGGTCAGGTGGAGCGGACTACTTAGACTCTCAAGTACATGTTGAGAGCATGTGTGATTGATTTCAAGGGTAGTTGGGACAATCATTTACCTCTCATTGAGTTTGCATATAACAGCAGCTACCATTCCAGCATTCAGATGGCTCTGTTTGAGGCTCTCTATAGGCGGAGATGTAGATCGCCTATTGGTTGGTTTGAAGTCAGTGAAGTTGCAATGATAGGACCAGATTCAGTACATGAGGCTATGAAGAAAGTTCATCTTATAAGGGACAGGTTAAAAACAGCTCAGAGTCACCAAAAGTCCTATGCGGATGTGAGGAGGGGGGATCTTGAGTTTGAGGTTGATGATTGGGCGTTTCTGAAGGTGTCTCCCAGGGAGTGATGAGCTTTGGAAAGAAAGGAAAACTAAGTCCCTGCTATGTTAGCCCGTACCGGATTATTAGACGTGTTGGCAAGGTGGCCTATGAGCTTGGAATTACCCTCAGAATTAGCTTCAGTTCTTCCTGTTTTTCATGTATCGCTTTTAAAGAAGTGTTTGGGTGATCCAGTTCTAGTTGTTCCGGTGGAGAGTGTAGGTGTGAAGGACAGCCTTAGTTATGAAGAGGTCTTAGTGGAAATACTGGATCGGCAGGTTCATAAGATAAGGAACAAAGAAGTAGCTTCAGTTAAGGTTTTGTGGAGGAATCAGCATGTTGAGGGATCTACGTGGGAAGACGGGGCAGATATGATGGCTAAATACCCGTATCTATTCCCTTCCGACTCAGTTTCAGCTTGAGGTATTAGTTTCTTCCTTAATACTCTATTCAGTTACATGTTCAGCTCATGTACCTCAGTTTCTTTCATGTCAAAGTATGTATGTATGATTCATGAATTCAACTCATCCATGTAGTTCAGTTCGGAGGCAGTCATTTCGTCAGCTTTCAGCTTATATGATTAGTATTTGAATATGATAATTGAATTTCTCTGCTTTTCTATATGTTTTTCCAATATTCGAGAATGAATTTTCCCAAGGGGGAGATATTTTAATGCATCGGAAATCCTAAGATCAGACCTGGGAGTTGAAACAGAGAAAAATAGGATTTTCTGCACCAGGTCACAGAACGAGTCGTCCTGTGACCCATCGGGATGACCACAAGTCATTAAGTGACTCGTGGGTGAGGAGTTTGACTTGAGTTTGAAATTCAAGTGTTTGGGTAACCATGAGTCGTGGTTAGCACCACAACTCGTTGAGTCAATCATGGTCAAGGATGAGATGAAGGAAGGAGAAAATGGGCAGTGTTGGAGATGGGTCATCACCACGATTTGGGTGCACCACGAGTCGTGGTGTCCCCCCGGGTGTCCAGAGTTGAGATTTTCCAGTGCAGGTGATGGATGGCAGGCCATGACTCGTGGCCAGGGACGACTCGTCCAGTCCATCATTGGGATTGGCAGTCTATTTTTCCCCGCGAGTTTAGTAAGGGCTTTTCCGTAATTCCTATGATCTTAAGGCCTAAACTACGTCGTTTTAAGCTCTGAATAGTGAGTTTTAAGAAGAGTAAGTTCATTCTAAGACATCCCTAATACGTGCATGCAATCTTTGAGGTTTTGAGAGGGTGATCAAGTCTAGTCCTTCCAAGTTCTTCCTCAACTCTTCTTTGGGAAATCAAGGAGATTGTAGAATCAGATTCTCTCAGGTATGTAGGGTTATGAATGGGTGAAATTTTTCACACCCATGCCCAATCCCTCTCTAATTTATGAAAATCTACATGTTGATTCTATGGGGTTTTAACGCAATGCATGAATTTTCTAAGTTTCTACCATGGGTATGATCTAAGCATGTTTCTATTGTTGAATTATGATTCATGGAAAAATTTTACAATATTTACAATTATAAATCATGTTTTCAAGTCTTATAAATTATGATGCCCATCCATGAAAGTTCATGAATGTTGAGATCTATGATGTATGTTCAAGTATGTTGAGATATTTATGAGAAAAGCATGTTTTCAAGTTACCCATGTCTATGATCATGTTTTCAAGTGAATCAAGTATTTTCAAGCATGTTTAAGCATTGGGTAAGCCCATATGTTCAAGTATGATTTATGATTTCATGTCAATTAGCTTACCACATGGTTTTGGAGTCTAGACTCCCAATTATGTTCAGCTTGTGGTATGGTTTTACTCAAGGCTCCTCATGTATGATTTCAGATTTTATATGTATATGATTATTCAGCTTCGTCAGTAGACGATGGTCAGCTTCGTTGAAAAATGATGGAGAGCATATGCATATTTTTGGGAGTAGTGTCTAGCCCTGAGTAAGCTAAGGGTCAGTCAACCCTATGCCTCAGAACTACGAGCCAATGTAGGTATGTTCAGATTATTCGGGACCTCCTTTTGTGAGCTTTCCCTTGCCCCAAGGGGACTTCAGTTTGATATAGATATCATGGTAGCGTCCTTAGCCTTGGCAAGGTTTTGGACAGCTCTGCCCACTTGAGTGTGATAGTCGGGACCACGTAAGCTCTATCGTGGTAATGTCGGTCGGTTATATGACGAGTCTACCATTATTCCTCATGATTTAGGTTATGCATGTACATCAGTCATGATATTATGTTTTCAGCAGGTTTGACCCAATGTTCAGTCTTACTTATGATTATCAGATTTCAGCTTTGGGTCATTCGATTCAGTTATGTTCAGATCATGATTTCAGAAAATAGCATGCAAGCCCTACTCTCAGATTCTTATCTTGATTATGTTTTACATTATGCATGTTCAATGATTTTACTTACTTAGCAGTTTTACTTTCCTTGCATACTCGGTACATTCCACGTACTGATCGCATACTTTATGTTCTATCATTTTATGATACAAGCTCTGATATCTAAACTCAGCCCCATCACTAGCTAGTTTTCTGGAGTTAGCATCCAATCTCAGTTGGTGAGTCCTCATTTCCCAAGGACCATTCCTTATCAGTTATCTTTATATTTTTAGTTTCAGGCTTAGAGAGTAAGTTGAGGTTTTGTCCCATCAACTCATCAGAAATAGAGGTTTTTCAAACATAGATTGTAATCAGCTTCAGATTCGTGTTTGTATTCTGATGTTATGTTATGCTTAGACTTCTGCTATATTTATTATGATTGATCTTCCACTCTTATTGATTGAGTTAGATGTTATGTTCATTCCATGGGTCGACTTGGAGCCTCTCGGGGTTCCTTGTCCTGTGTCTCGATCCGGGCCTCTTTGGGTTTACACTTGTGATCTACCCCAATGCTTACTTGTAGAACTGATAACTAGGGTTCATCCAAACGAATGTTTTGTCCCTATTAGATGACTATACACATTCTCCGGATTAGGTCTCATGAGCGATTTCAATTCAACTGTTATCAATTTATTCCGAATTAACTATCCTGCAACCACAACTCAAGTCATACAATGACCCATAAAGATCAAGACTTTCTTGTAATCCTCTTTTCCTAATCTATACTTCTCTAGGTTCAAGCAAGTAAAGAATTTGGACAAGTCTTAACGTTACGCTTCGTTAAAAAATATTAAAGATGAAGAGAATACAATATAAGTTTTTAGTATTGGTTTCGAATCACTTTGTGTAACCCTAGTTCGTTAATTCATCATGGTTCCCACAATCCTAGTTGTGGAGGTTTTAGCCTTTCATGATTGTAAGATCGTTGTTAGCATTCATAGACAAACACATAATTGAATACTTACAAAGATAATTGAAAAGAAAACCTACTTGATTATTGAAAAAAATTGATGTTGAATAATTCAAGAACAAGGAAGAAATCAAAGCAAGAAAATCTCCAAGATTTGAATTAATGTTAACAACGACTTGTCTCTCAATGAAAAACTTAATGTTCGATTCTCTGATATGCTCTAATTGCGTCTCTCTACTAAAAATAACCTAAAAAGTATTTATACAAATAATTGAAACCTTCTCCTAAGTAAACAGGGAAACTACCAAAAATTGTCACTGCCTTCACATAACAAGATTGTATGGATCGTACCTTGACTCGTACATTGGTTGGCTCTGCTGAATATGGCTAAGTGTTGACTTCTGGTACGACTCATACCAAGAACTTACGAGTCGTACAATCTTCCCGTGGCTTGAACTTGCACTTGCTCACATTCTATGTTAACTTCCACGGATGGCTTGGTACGACTCATACCACAGTTACGATCTGTGACTCCTTCTCGTACCTTGAGTTCCGCCAGTCTTCTCTTTTTTCTGATCTTTTTCACGGTTCCTTGGTACGGGTCTTAAGTAGATCTCACAACTTTTGATTGTCACCCATACTAAGACACTTGGCCTCCTCCTGGAACTTTCAAGAAAGAAAGTCATGGTACGAATCGTACCATGAGCCATAACTTGTCCTTGCCTTACACTTTGCTCCTAGGTTTTCTACGATTCTCAGTACAGCTCGTAACATGATGGTACGGCTCGTACTGAACGTACTTAGCCTCTTTATGCATTTTTCTCCATTTTTTGCACACTTCAACTCCAACATCTATTTTCCCTGGAAAAAAAAAGTAAAAGTGTCTCATATCCATATAAACACACCTAAGTCCATGCTAGTTTCTTTAGTTTAAGTGTCGAAAGTGCTGTAAATTCACAGCACATCAGCCGACGATGAAATCGCTCAATCACTGCCACAAAATACTAATTCACAATCCAACCAAAACCTTTTGTCGGATTCTTTCCCAATCCATATGCTTTCTTCAAAATCTACCACCCCAGAAGTCGACGACACCATGCTAGCCCTAATAGTCGCCGACAACACTGCTAGAGCTCAATCCAAACCCCTTGACCTGACCCAGCACATCATTGGATTCGACCGGATGGACAAACAACTCTGGGCACCAATTTATAGCCTAGCTCACCCATATGCGGAGGACGGGTTAGCTCAAGGACTCAGAAATCACAAGCTAGTACCAATAATCTCAACCGCGTATGAGGGATATTTTTTTGGTCGGTGTTATTATGTTAAGACGGATCGGGCAGGCGAGCTAGATTAGGATATGAGTTTTATTTTTAAAAACGCAGTCATTTATATTACTTTGGATTTTTTTGTTAAATGAACGGTAAAGATGAAAATTTTTATAATAGAAAGGTAAATATAACCCAATAGTATGACGAAGAATAAATTTAGTCAATTTTCAAAAGCACAGAAATAATTTAACCTTTTTTTCCAATTTTATATTGATATTCGTCCTACTATGTATGCTAAAATGTTGATAGCGCCTGAAATATTGTATATTATTTTCGATTTGGCAAAAACAAAAGAATGATATGGTTAAATTGTATATGCTGTGAAAAGTCAATTTTGGACTGCAGGACTATTTTTCTTCATAGATGATAGGCTGGAGTTTGATAATTGCTAGGCTGTCATGACCCTCTTATTGCTACATCTCTTCTTGTATAGTGCATAAGTTTTGTAATTTTCTTTTAACTAATGATTGTTGACGAGTACTTATTTAGTTGCGTAAAATTGGAGTTAAAAGGAACTGAATATTTTTTATTTTTCTTTTTCAGGTGTATGATATTTATATTGAAGCCCCAACTAATTCAAATTCACATTTCATAAAATTTATTTAAGAGAAAAATATTTCTTAATATTTTATGTTAGTAGTGAACTTTTTCTTTAATATTTCATGTTAGTTGACAAAAATCTTTTGATTGCATTCATAATTTTAGGGGGTTTTCTATATTTTTATTTCATTTTTCCATCTTAGTATCTAACGTGAAGTTTGATTTCTGGGACATTTTTGCTACGGTAAAATAATATTTGTGTAGTATAAGTCAAAATACATCTAGAATGGTAAGAAAAATATCCTCCCCTACCCCCAAGAAAGTAATTTAAAAAAGAAACAAGGGCATTATCTGGTTGACTAATTGGATCAATCAACTTTATATCTGTGCACAAAACTCAGTACTTTTAAATCTAGTTTTACAATTTGCTAGATTTTCTATTCTATTACGGTCAACCTAATTTTTTTTTCTTTTGCGTATTTATCGAATACATAATAGATAAGTTCAACGGTTAAAGTAAAAAGTAATAAGCTTTGGACAGAACTAGATCGGGGAGCAGCCGGCAAGGGAGCAAGTTGACCAACTAATAAATGTTTGAGTAGATTTTTATCCTAAAGGGCTCCATTAAAACAATTTTTGCAAATAGAAATGTTCTTCAAATTGCATAAGGTTGAGGTTTTTTACTAAGACATTAAATAGATGTTTTACTAGTAAATATCACTTAATTTTTTACAGAATTATTATATATTACTGTCCTGTGTTCAAATCAGTAAAATAAAAAATATAATTAATATTTGAGATCACATAATTCACTGTGTATCCTTGTCACGCCCCGAGCCTACACCCTGAATGTAACACGCTACTTGAAGCCACAAGTGACCCCAAGTCAAACCTGGTCTATCATACACGGTATCCTAAATAAAACATGTATAGCGGAAGCTTTGAATTAACAACATAAAAGCCTTTTAGAAAATAAAACTAAGAGAAAAAATAAATTTTACAAAATCTGAAATATGAATGTACTCTATGTCTGAAAGTCTTCTAACTGGTGAGTTGCTGGGACAAGCCCCCAGCTAACTCTAAGTCTAAATAAAACTGTAAGATAATGAAATAAGGCCCTCGAATGATGAGTAATCACACTTCAACTGCAACTGAGGAGGATCTGAAACGTGGCTGCTAACGCTGTTGAATCTGGGAACCTATAGCTGTATCATGAAACGATACAACATAAAAGTATGCGTCAGTACTGAATGTACTGAGTAAGCGGGAGAAAACATAAATGAAGTACAAAGTCTGAACTGAAATGACATGTAATGACCAACAAGCAAACTGATCTGAGCTACTAATATATATACTGGAATGGTCAAGATAACCCTGTCTAGTGGTCAAAGATATGTCCTAAGTCTGAAAATTCTGAGTCTGCGATACTGTACTAAGCTGAGATAATTTTTAGAACTGGAACTGAACTGAACTGACTAGTGGGAGAGTCTATAACCGACATATAACCACGTGAGCTAGACATGGAGTCCGATGTATACACCCCACCGGTAGGACCCAATATACTTTGCCAAGGTATAAAGGCATGAACTGGGTGATCACAAAAGTCTGGGGCCAATCAGGCAAAGTAATATTGTAACCTACGCTAGCAATGTAGTTTTGGGAACCTGGGTGCACTGGAACCCCGGCCCGCTTGGTGCTAATTCCTACTCCCACTGGAAACCTATACTGCTGCTAAGCTGATAGCACAAAACTGGGGCCCAACACTAGTCAAGGACATATAACTGAAAGTACCCTGAGAGTCTTATCGAACCAGATTCTGAAACTGGGTTCTAGACTTGTCAAAGCTGCTTATCTGAAAGCGTCGTAACCGTCTAAGAACAATTTGTAAACTGAACTAGAGTCCTGGGGATGGTCAGAGCTATATATCTAAAATGTCATGACCGCCTAATGGACCAATTAACTGGATTCTGAGTCTGATTCTGATAACTGGGAGGCACCACTGACACCTCGGGAAAAGACTGAAATCAAACTGATCAGTTGAAAATTTTCTGAATGATTCTGAAGAGATTCTATGTTCTAACTGGACTGAACTACTAAGCAGCTAATAGAGAACTCAACTTATACCAACAACACGGGAATTCCATAGTATTGTGAAATCTCAAGATTAAAGAAATCTCATCTGGCAAAGCCAAACTCATTCTTATCGCTGCAATATTTGCTCATCATATATATAATAATAATTACAAGGAATTCCAGCCCAAACATACTTCATTCGCTAAATGGGGAATTAATAAGCAAGCAACCTTCATGCGAGAATTTAGGGCTTCAATTCACTTTTGTACGAACATTGACAATTTAATTAGGAACTGATAAAGATAATATGGACAACCAACATGGATATTATTCCAGGCGAAATTAACAAAAAATCACATGAAATTCATTCGTATTCGAAAGCTCAGGGCTAAAACTGATAGGGAAATTATGGG
>JACEIK010003786.1:56867-79974 GCA_018107945.1 Datura stramonium | reverse complement strand
ATAATTTTTAACTTATAAATTATAAGTTATAAGCCCATCCAAACAGGCTCTGAGTCTAATCAGGGAAATAAAACTTTTCCATTAACCTGAAAAGTCTAGCTATAGGTGAAGTCTTTTTATTTGATTTTTAAATATACAGCAGGGGTTCTTACTGGTTGGTTCAATCCGATTTTGTGTATTATTGGTTTAATTTATTAATTTATAATTTTTAAAACACCTTAAATCGATAATTAAATCAATAAAATATTTGTTATCGATTTTCGATTAATCAATTTTTGATCCTTAACGGTTTGATTTTTTATTTAACCGAGAAGAAAATGCTCCTCTAGCTTTTCTTTCTTTTTTCTTTTTTTTCTTTTTTTTTTTTTTTTGCTTTTTGGTTTCTCTCTTGTTTTCATTTGTTCATATATATACATTGCTTTCATGCATAAAAATCTACATGAATTAAAAGTAGAAGCAAATTCAAATTAGTTATATTGTTGAAATAAATTTGTTTTTGTTCTGGTTAAGTAGCAAACTTGGATACTGTAGCAATCTTTAAAGGAAAAGTAAGGTCAGTTCATAATACACATTGATGGGTAAAACTGCACCAAGTCAACAATTTTAGAAAGGAAATAACAACATCAAATCAATAGCTATAAAATGCAAAAGAAAATAAGTTTGTATTTAAAATCTAAAGTCACTATTATATAATTATGAATTAAAAAATAATTTTAATATTATCTTATTGGGTTATTGTTTTAAGCATTAACTAAAATCTAGAAATTGAATCTAGGGCCAATAAAAAAAATTATAAGACCATTAATCCAATAATCTAATACAAATAAGCCAATGATATATTTTTTAATTCAATTTATGGATTAAATTGATATTTGCACACACCTAATACGCAGTTTCCTCCTTATAATTTCTCATATAAATGGCGAAAAAGGAAAAGGATTTAAAAATCTATTTATAAAGAGATTGAAAGAGTAATAATTAAGAAATATCGTTTTCTCGTATTTATTGACTCAGTAGCAAACAGTCAACCCCACCATTGGCCCCACACACTAACAAAAAATTAAATACCATATTTTTTGGTAAATAGTTGAAACACCTCAACCACTACTGCTTACCCGCCATTTCTTTCTCTTCATTGGCCATGAAAAGTCGCCGGAGATCTAGTTCCGGCACCGTATCTATGTCCTCTAGCTCCATGGATTCCCGTATACCGGATCGTATGACTCATTCACCTAGCTCTTCCACCTACTCCTCCACTACTACAATTTCTCACAAGTCAAATTCCGGCAGGAATCCGGTCAAAATCGCCGCCAAAACCGTCGCAGAAGCTTTTGTGTCCTGTTTCACTCCCCCTGAGCCTAAACTTTCGAGTTCCAATTTTGGTGATTCTGATTCATTTAAAGCTCCTTCAGGTTAACATTAAATTATAAAAGAACTTTTGTATTTTTGTTACTAAAAATATCTACAGGTCATCCAATTGTCCGCAATAGCCTGGAAATGAGATAGCTAACCTGCTGCAACAGGATGTAACTTTTTTTCTTCTTATGTAAATCAAGAATTGAGAGATGTGATTTGTTTACATGATTTTGGACAATTTTCGCCTCCGTGTCTTTAACTTTTAAATTTAAGTTAGACCCAATATATATTTTTATTGTGTTATCAAAGTCAGACCAATCTCAATTCTTGATTTACTTGGTATTGGATCCCATATTATGTTGTCCATACTCTTGTTTGCCTGTGCAGTGTTGAATGTCCCACATTGGGTGGGATGTGGATAGGTAGTCTCTTTATATACTCTTGGACAATCTTTAATTCATGATTTAGCCTTTTATGTTGATTTAGGCCCGTGGTCCATTTAAATCTATCTTCAATTGAGAGTGATTAACCCAGTAATTTCATCATTTTGGGATTTGGGTTCAGCCATGAGCAGATCCAGTGTAAAAGCAATAGGTTCATGTGCATCCATTATTTTTCCCTTGAATTGAACAATGTACACAGAAAATTTCAATATGTATCATGTGTATGATAAATATCGGGTGCACCTCTTACTATCGACAACATGCATTAGCTTTTTACCATTTGGATGTTGAGGCTGTGCTTTGACTGGAAAGGAAAATAATGTATTTCACATATTTGATTCATGTTTTCATTAGTTGATAGCACTACAGTAAATTATATGGATTTACAAGATGTGTTTGAGTTCCAATTTACACTCCACATTGGTTGGTTATCTTGTATGTTTCTCATAGCAAGAATACAAAACTTGACTTCCTAATATTCAATTTAAAGGTTAATATTAACTCTGCATCACAAGTATGGAAGTGAGATTAGAACAGGCCATAGGGTATCTCGAGAAGTGATGAAGTGAAATGTTTTGCTAAGATGCGTAAAAGATTTTCTTGTTGAAGTACAAGACTAACCTAAGTTTGAAATTGAACGCTTAGTTTCGATTGGAGGAAAATTAAGCCAATTCCTTGAGGGATCGAGGTTTAATTATGTTATAATATATTTGAAAATTAATCATATGATGCCTTTAAGAGACAAAACCTTGCAGGCACAAGTTGATGGAGCTTTTCCATCACAGGTGTAGACGTACACATTACTTTAAATTTATCATAAAAGAATGAGTATAGTGGTACTTGTATATGGTGACTTAATTTATGTCTCTGTCTATGCTCAAGGCCATGGACAGAGATGGATAGTATCTGGAAGTTGTTATACATGAGTTGTTTACGTGGCCGTAAAGATATATTCAAGGGGGAGTGTGTTTCCATTTTGTTCATAGCAATGAATATCTCAATGTCTGAATTGTAGTAGATGAAAATAGACTATACTTTCTCCAACGGCTGTTATTAGCCAACGATTTATGGAAATTCACTGCAGATGAAGTATAGGCGCAGAAAATATTTAGCCAACAATTTATAGAGGTTCTCAGGCATGATTTTGTGTAGTTTAGTGCTCATTGTAATTTGGCACTATGAAATCTTTTGCTTTCCTCTATTCTTCCTAGAAATGTCCATTTTACTTCGTCCATTTGAAATTCAAAGAGGAGTAGAAATAACCAATTTCAAAGCTTCATCTGGAGGTGTTAAGTAAATACATTTTGTTTGTCCTTCCCTTTCTTCTTTTTCTTGGGATTCCAGCTGGATTTTTTACTTTAAAAGTTTTCGTTGTTTCATAAGTTTTTCTTAGTTACATTCATTCTTAAATATCCTGCTGGCGTTATATTTTGTATTGTGATGAAAATTGAATGACATAATTCCTGTACAGTCTAGAGTTGGAGGTTGCTGTTTTGTTTAATTCCAGGAGCTGAAAGACTGCTGAAACTCCTTAGTTTGTTTTTCATTCAATAGGAAAAGGAAACTCATTAAATACTTCACAAGATTCTTCACATTTTAGTTGGTTGGAAATTTTCAGTTGCATCTGATGGGGGAAGGGAGAAGAGGCACAGTAGCAGTAGTAGTAGAGGTCGAAGCATCTATGGTAGTGAAAATAATTCAACTCACACAAAAGAGGCAGGAAGTATTAAATTCACCATGGAAGATATCTACAAGGCCACAAAGAACTTTTCCCCAAGCCTTAAAATTGGCCAAGGAGGTTTTGGGATAGTTTACAAGGGTCACCTACAGGATGGAACAATTGTTGCAATCAAACGCGCCAAAAAGGTATACTTACTATTAGTATCAAACTTGTTCCTGGATATATTCAAAAACTTGAACATGCTAAAGATTTGGCGACTTAACTGCCTTGTATTTGCAGACTATACATGATAAACACTCGGGAGCTGAGTTTCAAAGCGAGGTTCGGACTTTAGGAAAAATAGAACATCTAAATTTAGTAAAGTTTTATGGGTACTTGGAGCATGGAGAAGAAAGGATTTTGGTGGTTGAGTATGTTCCTAATGGAACTCTTAGGGAACACTTGGACAGTGAGTTTATTTTCCATCAATGTTTGGCTCTGGCATTCACACCTGCGGCTTTCAATTCTCATCCATAATACAGATGTCATCTAATGATGCAGGTGTTAATGGAAATGTTCTTGATTTCGCATCAAGACTAGACATTGGAATAGATGTAGGACATGCAGTTACATATTTGCATATGTATACAGGTACTAGTAAATTATGCGCATTATAGGTTTTCTTGAATTCTTGGCTTATTTATCTAGGATTTTTCTGTTCTTTCAATATATCATAAAAAAAGGTCGCTTTGGATGCAGATCACCCTATTATCCATCGAGACATCAAGTCTTCTAATATTCTCCTCACTGAAAACCTTCGAGCTAAGGTGGCGGATTTTGGTTTTGCAAGGCTAGCAGCTGACGCTGAATCAGGAGCCACACATGTTTCTACCCAAGTTAAAGGGACTGCAGGCTACTTAGACCCTGAATACCTGAGTACCTATCAACTTACTGAGAAGAGTGATGTCTACTCATTTGGTGTTTTACTTGTGGAACTTGTTACTGGAAGGCGGCCTATCGAGCCAAAAAAAGAAATCAAAGAGCGCATTACGGCAAGATGGGTATGCTTCTTTCTTAAGAGTTTAATTTTTTATACATTAACAGTGTAAAAGAAACTTTTATACTATCAAGTCACCTAAAAGAATCGTCCATAAATAGTGGTGCATTAGTGACATGAAAAATAAGACAAGTTATCTGCTACAACAGGTTAAAATACATTGATAGTGTAAAAAGAATTCACACCGTTACTGTATATAAGTTAAATGGTTTTCATAATGTCACTACAAGATGCTATAATTGTATCTTAATCTCCACAGTTTCTATATCTTGCATTCTTTAATTGATAGGTGAATGACGAGTTATATCTTGTAGTAAAGAAACTTTGAAACCTTTTTTTTACTGTCTTTTCTTTTAGATAGGTTTATATGTTTACCAAAGAAGTGTTGACAAAAGCTGGTTTATAAACAGGCCATGAAGAAGTTCACCAGCGGAGATGCAATCTTAACTTTGGATCCAAGGTTAGAAAGATCTGCTGCAAATAGTTTGGCCATGGAAAAAATTTATGAACTAGCTTTGCAGTGTTTGGCTCCTCATCGACACAACCGGCCTACCATGAGGAAGTGTGCTGAGATTCTATGGAGCATCCGCAAGGATTACAGAGAGCTAGCAGGCTGAAATACCCGCTCACTTTCTCTCTCTCTCTCGACTCACGAGCACCCTGTTTGAAGAGTGAACAGAAAGTATGTGTTTTTGTGTTGTATGTACACATTAAGGTAAGTGGCAGGGAATGTATTTCTGATGGTGAGAAAGATATTAATCTAAAGAAGACAGGATAGATTTTGGTCTAATGTGATAGTTGCATTGATATTTGGAATGTATAGATAATCACTAAGTAATACATTTTGGCAAAGAATTGTGAAGGGGCAACTGTCCATCTTAGTGATTTATTTAAGAAGGAATCTCAACAACTTTTTGGTGTATTTCCTAGGAACTGTATATTTGAGAAGTGCTTTTCTGTTTTGAATCAAAAGGCTGGCAAGGCTCATTTTAATTCCAAAAAACCAAAGGTCCAAAAGTCACTAAACAAATACAGACAAAAGTGGCCCAAACCCGGCCCAAAAACAGAAAACGAATAGGGAACAAAATCAGACTAAACAAAGAAAGGAAAGATCCTAATCTAAACAAGCCATCGTCTTCTCCGGTTCTCCTTTGAGCCAACTCAGCTCCAATCTCAGCTTTCAGATGTCAACTGTGGAATCTATACCTGAAGGAGATTATCTCTGGTGAGAACTAGCTTGGCATGCCTTCAAATTTCTTCAAATTACTTGAATATAGTCTCATTGATATTAATTAAAATCTGAATCTTCCTTGAACTCTAAGCTTTAGATTGATGCCATTTCAAGTCGCTTCAGAGCTCTCACCAGGTGCTATGGGGTCGATTACCAAAGAAGATCTTCAATTAGAGTGTATCAACTCCAAGATCCATCGTAAACCAGGTAACCCTATTTGTTCAATCTCAACTAAAGGCTCAAAATGTGTAAATTTCATTGAACCTTTCTTCTATTGGACCTCTTCCAATAGGTTGAACTTTCAAGAAAGTTAATAGCACACATCGGATAGGAGTTCAGTAGAAGGAACATCAACAATATGATTTGTGCTCCCTTGAGATTATGTATGATTTTGGTAATCAAAGATATCAGTTGTGTCACATCTCATCTTGGTAGGCATAACTGATACCTAATGCCATACTGGACCTTGAGCTAACCTAGTTGTACATATACACTTCTGGTGCATACTAGCAACACATACTCAAGAAAATAATCGGTTATATCTCATCTCAAAACAGAGCCCTAGGCTGACAAGGCCGCAACATACACCTGCGCAAAAATAGTTGACCCAACAGTTGTAATAACAACATCATCCTGTGAGAGCTGACAAGACCACCATGCTGTCTAAATTATATTGAAAGGAAGACAGGAGCACCTACATATATATGCAAGCTGACAAGGCTGCTAACTGGAAAACAACTAGGCCCCACACGACCAACAATGCATGCTTAAGCAAAACTATAGTCTACAAGCCTCTAAAGAGTAAGATATTGATCGGGACTGGGCCCTGGCCTACCCAAAAGCTATGTAGCCAAAGACAAACTACTTCTAGTGTGTGGTGACTTCGGAGGAAGGGAGCTGACCAATCTGCTAAAGTTGAACGACTACTATAGAGATCTCGGAACCTGTCTGTCTGAACCTGCAAGCAAGTATACAGCGCCCCATGCGTGACGTCAGTAGAATATGTACCGAATATGTAAGGAAATAATAATAAACTAAATAGAAGCTGATAAGGAACTAAAAGTAATCAATGATAAGAGTCAGAATTTAACCTGAATGATTCTCACCAATATGAATGGTAACTAACAAATAATATTCAAACAAGAACCTAACCTGGCCCCCATAAGCCTGGAAGGTACAAACAATAAACCAATAACTTACCTGGCCCTCATAAGCCATGGCAAGTACAGTCCAATCTATATACCCCTAATCAGTTCCACTGTAGCCCAGAAAGCATTTTGTAGCTTATTTGCAACTAGCCATACACAGGCAATTATCAGACCCCTGTGTCTTGTTCTGTAGCTCAACTATAACTAGCCCTTTATAGGCAATCAACGTGTACCTATAAATAGCCTCTTAGGTTATCAATGTATACACGAAGCTCATGTATCTGTATCTTGAGCCCTTTGGGCTCCTGTAATTGTATCTGAGCCTTCTAGGCTCCTGTAACTTTATATGAGCTCCTATAACTGTATCTAAGTTGTCTAGGCTTTCGTAATTGTATCTGAGCCGTCTGGGCTCCTGTAACTGTATCTAACCCGTCTGGGCTCCTTTAATTGTATCTGAGTCGTCTGATCTCCTGCAACTATATTTGAGTTGTCTGGGCTCCAGTGAAGGTCAGTAATGCCAACTCAGGCATAAGGAAGTCGGTAAAGGCACCAAACTTTAAGTGGCTCTGCAGGACTCAATATAGTCATTCTAGATTTCGTATCACTCTGTGAGCATAACATAGCCCCGTAGGCATTTTATGATTATCCTTCGCTCCTTGAGCATCCTGTATAGCATTTGATAGGCCTAACTTATATTACTACACACCGCTCGGTGAGTGTAATATAGTCCCTTAGGACTAATACAATTGTTGCTCACCCATGTAGCATCATGTATAACAGCCAACAGGCATTTCCTACGTGTCCACAGCTAGCCAGATAGTAATGAAGATAATTATAAAATCAGCTAGTCTAGAAAGAACAGGGCGAGATCCTGAGTGACCTGAACAATAATCCGAACGTCATAACAAGCTAGAAGATCACTAGTATTAGGTGTAGCCCCTTGCATCTTAATTGTGTAGCCCACTGGACAGCCACAAAAAGTAGTACTCTGAATCTAATCCCATAGGATGTTAGTCATAATCGTTCTGAAGGCACTACGATACAAAAATAGCTTATGAGCTATCAATAAAGTCGTAGGCGACCAAACTATGTGGTTCCTTCTCCTGTAATGACTACAGGCTGCTAATAACAACATATGATTCTAAGCAGTCAACCACAATAGGCTTACATCCAGCCACAACGACTATCAACCCTGAGGTAGAACTATAATGCTAAGATTCTAGCTTCATAGGCGTCAATCTGGTCTATCCAGATAGCATATAGCTCATGTAAGCAACTTATAGCCCCATAGGCAGGTATTCTTAAACTTACCCTTTCTAGGAAATATGTATATGGGCATCTGCTCGAGTAGCCAGAGGTGTTGGCCCATCGTTTGACAGTTGAGAAGATAACTATCAGGGTATTACATAGTCTATCAGATTACTAACAGCTAGGGTGGTTTCTTGAGCGACCTATACAACAAGTTGTAAGTCTTATGAAGCTATACAGTCACTGGCAATGAATAATTCATCTAACAACCTACCACTTAATTTACTAGGAAACCCTGGTGCCACTAACTCGAAGGTGAGACTGCATTACCAAGAGTCTAGCCCTGTAGGCGTCAAGGTACGCCAACGGCCTATAGGCGAGCTTTACTATACATATAGGCGTCGAAAACAGAAAGTTATACCGCCCAGCTGCATCCTATGCTGCCCAACTTTAACAAGAAATTCCTAACAGCTAACCACAGTACTCAATGGCCTCAGTAGGGAAGCAAAACCTAAGTAGCCAATCTAGGTGGCAACAATACAAATCAATAATCTCAAGGCCGCTTCTAACGAGAGGCAAAGCTGAAATAAGGTTAATCCCGAAAAGGGATATTATACTACAACCTTAATTCTACTCATATCAGCTAACCACAACACACATAATTATGAACTACTACAAAGGTACAAGTCGTATCAACTATACGACGAGAATAACTTGTCGAAAGAGGTTAGCCTTAACATACCTCAATTGCCGAACTCTACTCAACTAATCCTGTTTTGATTAAGAACTCGTAATCCCTCTGTATCTTTTCTCCTACCCCAAGGAAACAAGGCTATTCACTTTCAAGAATTAGGTCAGCAACATCATCCCACAAAATATAACGATAACAAGTCATAACAAGTTCAATTCGGCAAAACCTTATGAATTGTCATAGATTAGGAGAGTAGAAGTACTTACTACCACTTGTAGATGTTCTGGACTTAAATTGAAATGATTTATATGACTTCTACTCCATAGTGCTCCGTCAATCCGAGCTAATTTCAATGATTCAACTCCGTAGATATATTCTTGTAGGCCTAGGATTCACTACTCAAGAAGAATTGGCGATTGGAGATGATTTAATAGCGTAATTTTACCTTTACTTGTCGAAAAATTGAAGAGGGAATTGCCCCTAGCCATAGCTTTCATTTTAGGAAATATTTAAACGAATACAAACACATCACTTAAATATATATAAGGAGGTGGTGCTAGGGTCCACGACGGGCCTTGCGGCGGAGTGGTGGCGAAAAGCACCGCTCCTTGCGTAGGGGAGGGGTGTGTGGCGCAGCGCCCAAAGCACCTGTCCCCTGTCTCCTTTAGCCTGCTCGCTCGAGAACATGCTCGCCCGTTCACCTTTGAGCCTTCTCCCGCGTGTACCGTACTCTAGGAACTCTCAACATGCACATGCACATGCACATGCACACGCACACGTCGATTAAACAATGAAAGTTTACGGGGTGTAACATCATCCCCTCTTAGGGACATTTGTCCTGGAATGTAATTCAATCTTAAGAGGCTCAGTTCTTAGGCATTGCCAGAAAATTTTCGGTAGAGTCTCCTCTGTAATATGGATTGCTCCATAATAAATAAGTAGGAAACCAACAACAATAATAACAAAAGCAACAACCATTATCTGAGTAACTATCTCACCTCAACCGTAACTGTCTTAGTCGGTGTGCTATCTTCATAGAGTCCGAAAAAAGTGAGGGTATCTAAACCTCATGTCGTCCTCAATTTCCCAAATCATTTCTTCTACATCTTTATTCCTCCATAAGACCTTAATAGAAGCTACACCTTTGGTCCTCAATCTGCGGACCTGACAATCTAGTATAGCTATTGGAGCCTCCTCGTAGAACAATTCCTCTGTGACCTGAACATCTGCGACTGGGACAACCCGAGAAGGGTCTCCTATGCACCTTCGTAGCATCGATACATGAAAGATTAGATGAACAAATTATAGCCCCGAAGGTAGTTCTAACTCATAGGCCACTTTCCCTATCTTTCGAAGGATCCGGTATGGCCCAATGAATCTAGGGCTAAGCTTGCCCTTCTTACCAAATCTCATAACGCCCTTCATAGGCTAAACTTTCAGGAATACCCATTCATCAACATTAAACTCTAAGTATTTACGTCGTATATTGGAATAGGACTTCTGATGACTCTGGGCTGTCAGCAAATGCTCTCTAATAAGCTTAACTTCTTCTTCTGATTGATATATCATGTCAGGTCCAATCAACCCTGACTCACCTACTTTGAACCATCCTATGGGGGACCTGTATTTCCGCCCATTGGTAAAATGGTAACTGTTATTATATGCAATTTCAGTAAGAGGTAGGTGATCATCCCAACTCCCTCTAAATTCTAGCACACATGCACGCAACATATCTTCGAGCATCTGAATCGTACGCTCAGCTTGGCCATTTGTCTGGGGATGAAAAGTTGTAATCAAGTTAACCTGCATTCCCAAATATTTTTTAAACGACTTCCAAAATCTTACTGTGAATTGTGCCCCTCTATTAGAGATGATAGACATTGGGACACCATGTGGGCGGACTATCTCTTTAATACACAACTTAGCACTGATGAGAACGTAGTTCTAACTGAAACCAAATAGAGTCAAATTTATGCCTGGTACGAGGTAAACCTATAACAAAATCCATATTGATTGCTTTCCACTTTCACATAGACACGACTATCTTCTGAGTCGGCCCGACAGGTTTCTGGTGTTCATCTTTTACTTGCTGGCAATTGGGACACTATGCTATAACTCGGTAATATATTTCTTCATCCCCTCTTCCATAATCTGCTAGCGAAGCCCTGCCATATTTGGAGCCCAGAGTCAACCTCTAAATCTCAAGACTCCGTCTCCTTTTATTTCCAAGGCCAGTAACTCTTCCTGTTGAGCCTTTCCTCTAAGTATACTAGGATAGGGTCTTCGTACTTTCACTCTCTCACTCCCAAAACTAGAGGTGATACTACAGTATTCTAAATTTCAATCCCACTATCATTTAAGTCCATCAGTCGGACCCCTAAACTGGTCGGCTGGTGCAGCTCTCGAGCCAATTCTCTCTTTTTTGGCCTTAAGTATGATAAGATGTCCATGGATCTGCGACTGAAGACATCAGTTACACTGTTAGCCTTCCCTAGATGATACAGTATATTTATGTCATAGTCTTTCAGCAACTCAAGCCGACGATGTTGTCACAAGTTCAACTCTTTCTGCTTAAAATATACTGGAGGCCCCTTGTGATCAATAATGATGTCTACATGAATACCATATAAGTAATGCCTCTGAATCTTTAGGGCATGAATAATCATGACCAACTCTAAATCATGGGTGGGGTAATTCTTCTCGGCTTCCTCTACCTTTTGTGAGTCAACCTGAATACTCGTATCTCGACATTTGGTGATGATTCCAAGTTCTATCAGCCCGCTAAAGTTTAGGTGTGGTTCTGATCTTTTCGAGAGCTAGATGCTCATGTCTTGCCCTTGCTTCTATAGGCTGAAGTCCAAGGTTCGTGCCCCATATACCATACTAGCAAGGATACTGCTAGTCAAGTCTACTAACCCATATTGTCCTGACCTGCACTCGGGCCAGTTCCCATCATATAACCTCTCTGTCCTTCAACATAACAAGCTGGAGAGCCATAGCCATAATTCTCCAGGTATTCCCTACCACCAACACACTGCGGTGGAATTAGTCCAATTCTTACCTGAGCTTTGCTATTGTTGGGAGTCTATTACTTATGGACTCTCGCATGTAATTGGTTGCTCCTGACAATCTTATCTGTAATCCTGACTTTACTATTGTAAAAGCCTAGATTGGCCTATTTAAGTACTAGGATTCTTGACCATTTTTATAACATCTCAAAGGAATCGACGGGTCTACCCTTCTTTTTCTATTTACCCTTAACAACATACTATGAACATTTACGCCCTCTTCTATAAGACAGGAGTTGAAAAATGACCATATCATTCTGTAGTGGGACTATGGTATGAAACTTGACAAATTCTGGAGGGCTTGAGGTAAGAATCTCACAATTTACATCCTTTCGTACCGTTCAGGTAATCTAACATTAGTTGTTGTCCTTATCCATTGCTAAGTAGTTACTAGTAAGCCAACATATATAATGCACTCTTGACATCTTGATCTGAGGGTGTAGGAAGAACTGGGAGCGGTGTCGGTGCTTCTGTTGCCTTTGGAGGTTCCTGGTGCCATATAGAATGCTAGGGAGATCAAGAAGATGTCTAACTTTCGCCCTTAGGCCGGATGTCTCCAAAAGTGGCACCCTACTTGTACCCTCTCCTCCTGTTGTATTTAGTCCTTGGCTGGTTGTAGTCTGTCTTGTATCAGATATCTCTCTAGATAGACATGACAACATAAGCTTAGGGACTCAACCCTATACAACTCAGATCTATGGCACAACTTGAGAAGAAAGAGGGGTAACCATACTATCATGCCTTGTAGCTCCCTACTTATAAAATGTGGTGCACAACACATTTATAAACAAGACTATACTAGACACGACTTGCATATTCCCTAGGATATGATGTTTCTTTGATACCAAGTTTGTCACACCCCACCTTGGGGGCGTAACTAGCATGTAATGCTACACTAGACCCTAAGTTGACCTAGCTGGACATATACACTTCTGGTGCATACCAGCAACACATACTCAAGAAAATAATTGACTATATCTCATCTCAAAATAGAGCCCTAGGCTAACAAGGCCGCAATATACACCTGCGCAAAAACAGCTGACCCAATAGTCGCAATAATAACATCATCCTATATGGGCCGACAAGACTACCATGTTATCTAAATTATATTAAATAAAGACAGGCGCACCTACATATATATGCAAGCTCACAAGGCTGCTAACTAGCAAACAACTAGGCTCCACACGACCAACAATGCATGTCTAAGCAAAAATGTAGTTTGCAAGCCTCTAAAGAGTAAGATATTGGTCGGGACAGGTCCCCGGCCTACTCAAAAGCTATGTAGACAAACAAAAACTAATTTTAGTCTGTGGAAACTCCGGAGGAAGGGGAGCTGGTCAATCTGCTGAAGTTGGACGGCTACTATGAAGGTCTCAAAACCTGTTTATCTGAACCTGCAGGCAAGTATGCACCGTCCCATGCGTGGCGTCAGTATAATATGTAATGCAATAATAATAAATTGAATAGAAACTGATAAGAAACTGAAAGTAATCAATGATAAGAGTTAGAAGTTAACCTGAATAATTCTTACCAATATGAATGGTAACTAACAAATAATATTCAAACAAGAACCTAACCTGGCTCTCATAAGCCTGGAAGGTATAAACAATCAACCAATAACCTACCTGGCCCCCATAAACCATGGCAAGTACAATCCAATCTATATACCCCTAATCAGTTCCATTGTAGCCCCTAAGGTATTCTGTAGATTATCTGCAACTAGCCCTACACAGGCAATCATCACACCCTTGTGTGTTGTTCTGTAGCTCAACTATAACTAACCCTTTATAGGCAATCAACGTGTATTTGTAAATAGCCCCTTAGGCAATCAATGTATCTCTGTACACGAAGCTCTTGTATCTATATTTTGATCCCTCTGGGCTCCTTTAATTGTATCTGAGTCTTCTGGGCTCCTGTAATTGTATTTGAGTCGTCTGGGCTCCTTTAATTGTATCTGAGTCGTCTGGGCTCCTTTAACTGTATCTGAGTCGTTTGGTCTCCTACAACTGTATTTGAGCCATCTGGGCTCCTATGAAGGTCAGTAATGCCAACTCAGGCATAAGGAAGTCGGTAAGGGCACCAGACTTTAAGTGGCTCTGCATGTCTCAATATAGTCATTCTAGACTTCATATCGCTCTGTGAGCATAACATAACCCCGTAGGCATTTCATGAGTATGCTTCGCTCCTTGAGCAGCTTGTATAGCATCTGACAGGCCTAACTTATATTATCACACACCACTCATTGAGCGTAACATAATCTCTTAGCCTAACACAATTATTGCTCGCCCATGTAGGATCCTGTATAACAGCCGACAAGCATATCCTATGTGTCCACAGCTAGCCAGATAGTCATGAAGATAATTATAAAATCATCTAGTATAGAAAGAAAAAGGCGAGGTCCTGAGTGACCTAAACAATAATCTAAACGTCTTAACAAGCTAGAAGATCACTAATATTAGGTGTATCCCCTTGCATCTAAACTGCATAGCCACTTGGCAGCCACGAAAAGTAGTACTCTGAAGTTAATCCCATAGGATGTTAGTCATAATCATTCTGAAGGCATTATGGTACAAAAATGGCTTATAAGCTATTAATAAAGTCGTAGGCGACCAAACTATGTGGTTCCTTCGCTTGTAATGACTACAGGCTGCTAATAACAACATATGATTCTAAGTAGTCAACCACAATAGCCTTACAGCTAGCGACAACGACTATCAACCCGGAGGTAGAACTTTAATGCTAAGATTCTAGCTTCATAAGCATCAATCTAGTCTGTCCAGATAGCATATAGCTCATATAAACAACTTATAGCCCCGTAGGCAGGTATTCTTAAACTTAGCCCCCTCTAGGCAACATGTATATGGGTGTCTGCTTAAGTAGCCAGAGGCGTTGGCCCATCGTGTTACAGCTGAGAAGATCACTATCAGGGTATTACATAGTCTATCAGATTAATTCGAATGATGAATTCTTTAGTTTTCCGCTTGAATATAAGTGGCTAAACTCTTGTTCTATGATTTTGGTCATAGCTAATGGTTGAAGTTTGAACATTTGATTATGCTAGTTCTTAATTCTTCATTAAAGGTTGTTTATGCTTTCTTGTTTTCATTTCTTATTCATTAGATTGATCACCTCATTAATATATCTGTTGGCTTTTGGTTGAACTCGGGTGAGAAAACCAAAAGGTTTAAAAGAAAGTATAAAACAGGTTTCAATGAATCTTGTCCAATGGGTTTAAGATAGATTTCATTGTCGAGGATAGAAATATACTCTTCAACTCTATTCAATTGAATACAAGTAGCCACGACCGTCATCTCATGTTTCTCCTGCGACCATAAGGATATAGGCATTAGGGTTCATGAGAAAGTTCTTGGATGTTCGGGAGAATGGAAAGAAATGGGATAGTAACTTGCAACTAGTAACCTTAAGAAGAATTAGTTAAGTGTATTCAACCCTAAAACTTAACCTGGAATCGAAAGTCCCAAGACCTTAGATTCTCATCATCATTTGAATTACAACATTCTTGAATTCGCGTCCAATTCTTTAGTTAATTTACTTTTCAAGTTTTAGTAGTATAATCTCCAACTCATTCCCCATTTTATATGTGTTTATTAGAATAGTGAAATAAAGTGTTAACCTTGAGCAATTAATCTGACAAGTTTTTAAGGGATCGATATCGGGACTTCACTGTCCTATATTACTTGACGACCATTTGCGCTTGCGTGCGCTTGGGCGATATCAACTTTTTGGCGCCATTGCCAGAGACTTGAAGATTGATTAATTGTTTGTAGGTTAGGATTTTTATTTTTCTATTATGCATTTTATGTTTGTTTGTTGGTTGTTGAAGTTTGCAAGTGTTGTGTTCAGTGTATGCCAGCTACGAGAAGTTAGGGACCAACCTTGAATCATTTTGATCCGGAGATTAAGAGGACTTTTCATAGGTTAGCTATGGCAGAAAACCATGAGTAGGCACAGGGCAACAACAAGGAGAGGATTCCAGTGCTTAATTTTGCCCGGCCAAACTTGGAGAAAGCTTCTAAAGTGATCATCAAACCGGCCATCACTGAAAACTTCAATTTAAAGGAGGGAACCATGCGGTTGGTTTAAAACACTTTTCAATATCAGGGTTAGCCGCACGAGGATCCCCACAGACATCTGATGAAGTTCATGGAGCTTAGTGAGAATTTTCACTATCAGAACATGTCAGTTGAGTATGTTAAGCTCATGTTGTTCCCTTTCTCATTGATTGGTGAAGCTAAGGAGTGGCTTCAAAATGAGCCAGCGGGTTCCATCACTACATTGGAGGCTCTTTCCAACAAATTCATCAATAGGTTTTCCTCATCGGGGAGAACTAAAGAGTTGAGAGGAAAGATCTCAGGTTTGTGCAGAAAGATGGAGAGACCTTGGCTCAGGCTTGGGAATGATCAAAGGATAATTGAGTGATTGCTCGCACCTTATGCAGCCAAAGGAGATCATTGGGCACAACTTCATAGAAGTTCTGAAGCCAAAGTCAAAAATTTTGCTTGATGCTACAGCACAGGGACAAATCTTGTCCAAGAGCTATGATGAGATAGAAGCTCTATTGAATCTCATGTCAGCTAGGGGTCAAGATTATCAGGACTCGGTTAGAGGTTCTACAACATCCAAAGTTCCAGGGAAGCTTGAGGTGGATCTTGTACTAGCAATCGAGCAGATACAGTCAGTTGGTCAATGTGATCAGCAAGTTAGTAACCTCACCAGTTGTAACTCAAGTGAACTAGGTTCAACAATTTCAAACTCCACCATCATCATGTGAGGTGTGTAGAGAAGGCCATGCATATTCAGGTTGTCCGCTAAACCTACAATCTATTTATTTTGTAGGTCAACAAGGTCGTGGTGGAGGTTTGAAGGAAATGGTTACAACCAGGGGTACAGGAATGCAGCTAATCCCTCATGAGGAGGGAACCAGAATCTCCAAAGATCCCAAAACAACTTCCAAAGACCACAGGGCCAGCAGCAGTGCAGTTCTTTAGAGGATACGATGAAATAGTGAATGGCTCAGCAGACTCAAGTGGTTAATAAGATGAAATCCATTCATGAGTTGAAAAGGCAAATAGGGCAATTGAATTTTTAGCAGAATAACAGTCTGCAAGAGGCGCTTTCAAGTAATATTGAGAAAAACCCCAAAAAGAATGTAAGCGCAATCTATTTGCGCAGTGGAAAAGAGCTGGGTGAGGTAATCCCCAGAGCTAATAAAGTAGATGAAGAGCAAGTTGTGAGGTCCAAGCATGAGGTTGGTGAGTAAAGCACTTTAAATTTGAAAGTAGTAGAAGCCAGATCACCTCCTCCATTCCCACAAATATTCAAGATGCAAAAGGAGGACACAACTTGTAAGAAATTTTTTGATGTTTTAAGACAGGTACATGGGAATCTACCGTTGGTGGATGTTTTGCGGGAGGTTGTGAAATATGCTAGGTATTTGAAGGATATCGTGGCAAACAAAAGAAGGCTCATGGAATTTGATACTGTAGCTCTTATGTAAGAATGCAATTCCCGGGTGCAGAACAAGATTCCAAAGAAGTTGAAAGATCCCAAGAGCTTCACTATTCCAGTGGTCATCGGGAGCAGAGAAGTTGGTTCCGCACTATGTGACTTGGGTGCAAGCATTAATATGATGACTACATCCTTGTTTAGAACTTTAGGATTAGGTAAACCACGCCCCACCACAGTGACATTGCAGTTAGTCGACAAGTCCCTAGCTTATCCTGATAGTGTGATTGAAGATTTATTAATTAAAGTGGGATCGTTCATCTTGCTGGTGGACTTTATAATCTTGGACTATGAAGCTGACAAAGCATGTCCCATCATTTTGGGAAGAGTATTCTTAGCCACGACGGATGCAGTGATCAAGGTGAAGTCGAGCAAGATGTCAATGACTGTGGATGGACAAGTGGCAGTCTTTGATGTGTTCAAGGCAGTCACCTTATTATGAGGACTTTACAATGATACCAATGGTGGATCCTGGAGGGTATAAGCAGGCGGTGGAACAACATGTGTTTCATGGAAACTCAGCAAGTCAGGATACTAACCATCTCACTCGAGTGAAGGAGTGAGAAGTCTTGCGTCATGCCACTACGTTAAATCAGGCACTGCACGGGAGACAACCTATGAATATCGTGCCACGGCTATAACTAAGGCATTTTATGGGAGGTAGCTCATCTTTCTAATATATTTTATTTTTGTAGGACAAATAGGGCATTTGAGGTGAAAGAGCGAGGGAAAGAAGCTGAAAAAATTCTAAGTCTGGGGAAAAATACCTGGCATAGGGTGCCAGGTGTTAAACTTCAAAAGTAAAAAATTTCAGGTTGGTGCGTTTGGGGCACGCCGCTCCAGACTCAGCTCGCGAAGAAATTTTTTTTTCTAAGTATTTAGCTAGGTAAGAGGCGTGCCGTGCCAGGTATGTATTGGACGAAATGTTTTTGGTCCATGGGTCAAATTTGACCCAAGGACCTTAAAATTACTAAGAACTCATGCCTCACACCTTTATATTAAATCCCCATTCATTCTCTCTCATTAAAAAGTCAAAAGTAAAAAGCAATAAAATTCTCTCTCCTACCTCACCTAAGCTAACTCTCCTCCCTTATTCCCCCATTGTTGTCTTCTCTAAAAATCTAGGTGAAGCACATTTTCTCAACTCAAGTACTATGGCATCACAACTGATAAAATAAAAGAAGTGGTAGTCGCTGACAAAAGTCTTAATCGGCTCAGGAAGGGAACAAAAGGGTCAAAGTCATCGGCTACAAAAGCACCCCTTGCTAGGAGGTTCGGAGTCAAAGCCATAGAGGAGCATGGGATTAAATGGTTTAGTGCACAAAATAAGGACAAGTTGCTCTGGAAAACTGGATTGATGAGGGACGCCTTGCACTTGAGTTCACTACCATCTGCAACACTGTTTGCAACGTGTTTGCAGAATCTGAGGAGTGCAACCTCACTTTGGTGAGAGAATTCTATGCCAACTGGGATACTTCCTTCAGAGAAAGCATCAAGATTAAGGTGTGGGGTCACTTGGTTTGCTTTATGGCTAGGTCATTTAATGCTTTCCTTTGAACGCATGGGGTGGACCCTTTGATGTATTTCATATTACTAGAGAAGCCCCCGTACCGTGATATTTGCCACGCACTACGTGGTGAGCATTCATCTGCTCATTGGGCAAGGGATCATAATGGCACCCATTCTGCACTCTCATTAGGCGACAGTCTGGGTCAAGCTTATTTGTGTTGTACTCTTTCCTGGGATACACACCATAGAGATCACTAGAGAGAGAATTGTGGTGGTGTATATGCTGATGAAAGGGCTGCCAATCTACTTTTTCACAGTGCTCAGAGATAACATGAGAAGGTCACGAGACAACTACCGATGGAACTACTGTTATGGCAACCTTTTTACCCAGTTCTTGTGAGAGGTTGGCGTAGAAGAAGAAGAGTCTAATCTTCATCTACCCCTAGCAGGGCATTTGGCAGGTAAAATGATGGATGTCACAAAGGTGAAGGAATCGGCCAACTCTTCAATTAAACTTCTCACTTTTATCGAGCATCAGGCTTGGGATGACATTTGGCGAAGCCGCATGTTTGGGATGCTAGAGTTGCAGTTGAAGATTGGAGGCAAACCTGCCACTGATGAGGAGATGTCAGCACTGGAGGAGCGATACCCACTCGCTGAGTGTGGGATGTTGATGTGTAGAGTGGGACTAGCTTTCGAGGAACCTCTAGATGACGATGAGGCCATAGTATTGACCGATGGGGTTGACGATATCGATAATAATGTTACCACAAGAGCCATGCAGGTTGATGGTGAGGATGCTGATGATGATCAAGAGTATAATCCCGACGATGTGACTATGCTTAGAGGCCTAGGAACTTTTTTTTATCTCCCTACTTGATATGTTTGTGTGTGCACTAGGGACAGTGGTTTATTTAAGTGTAGGGTGTAGGAAATAGATTTTCTATTTATTCCTTTTTTGCTAAATTTATAGTGGGCTATAGCATTAGTTGTCATTCTCTATGTTGATAGCTGATTTGTATTGATAAAAAATGGTCTGTAATAGTTAGTGTAATGTCCCGAAAGTTCCTAAGATCAAATCCGAGGGTTGAATCAGAGAAAGCAGGAAAAACCTGAACCAGGTCACAGAACGAGTTGTCCAGTGACTCGTGGTGTGACCTAATAGGTCATTAAGTGACACGTTAGGAGGAGCCCAGTTTCGAAAAAGTTTTACCAGTGGAGACGGGTCAATAAACGACTCGTCATGTCACTCAACAAGTCGTTAGTGTGGTCATTAAGTGCAGAGAAAGTTGCAGACTAGGAGATCTAATGGGTTAAGGAGTGAGTCGTGGTGTCACTTCACCACTAGTCAGGTGGCTTGTTATCAGGATTCCCAGTGATCAAGACGAAAGGAAGTAATGATTCGTCGTGTCACCCATGAGTCGTGGCATCCCTCATGAAGTATGCAAGGGAGGGTCTTGCAATGTTGGCAACGGATTAAGGGACGAATCATCATGCACTTACCAACTCGTCAAGTGACCCGTGGGGTAAGGAAGTTTAGTAAATGAGGATCTTTCTAGTGAATATGACAAGAGAGGACCATGAGTCATTAGTATACACAATGACTCGTCAAGTCCCTCGTAGTGACTGGTAGTATCACTTTTCCTGCGAATTTAGTAAGGGTGTTTTTGTAAATCCAAAGCCCCTAAGCCCTTAACTACACCATTTTAAGTTCTATTAGGAGGGTTTTAAGAGGGGTTAAGTCTATTCTAACCATTCCCCTTCCATGCATGCAAGCCTAGACCCCTCCATTGAAGATCAAGCCTAGAATATTCCAATTTTCCTTCAAATTCCTTTGGGTGTTCTAGGGAAAGTATAGATTTGATTCTTCTAGGTATGTGAGGCCATGAATGAGGACTTCTTCCACTCTCATTCTCATAATTCTTCTTAATTTCATGAAGCAAGTCTCAACTCAAATCATGATTTAAAAGTGATTTCAATCTAATTTCATAGATTTCTTATATATTGTTTATGGGTTTATTCCCTCTGTATTTTAAAGTACGTTTGATGATTAACAGGCTGATTTTATGCATGTTTTGATTACAAATTTATAAGTTCAAGTTTTAGAAGATTTTACCCAATTATGCAAGTTTATGAAAAAATATAGTTTATGATTGATGGTTTCAAGTATGGTGAAGTATCTAGCATGTATGAATATTTAAAAATTACCCAGGTATGTATTTATGATTTTGCTTGTGATTTCTATTTCATGCAAGCATGATGTTATGATTTGGGCAAGCCTACTCAAGTTAAGCATGATTTCATGATTTAGACAAGGCTAATAAGTTCAGTTATCTCAAGTTTTGGATTCAAGACTCCCCATATATTAAGATTTAAGTTATGTTTTGATACATTATTATATGAGCATTATATATGTTTTGGGATTAGTGTCTAGCACTGAGTAGGCTAAGATTTCCAATCAGCTAGTTGGGGAAGTTGGGGAAGTTGTCCCATCAGCTCGTTAGTTATGTTAGAGGCTATTCGAATAATGTGTAGAAACTCAGCTTGTCAGTATTGGCTATGTTTATTTGATGTATGTTCAGACTTTCTCTATTTCAGAACTTAGTTATTCGCTTTTCTTATGCTGATTTTTAGTTATCATGTTCATGCCATGGGTTGACTTGGAGCTAGTTATTGTTCTAGGTTTCGTGTCTCGATCTGGGTCTCTATTCGGGTCATGATAAATTTGGTATCAGAGCATTAGGTTTTGAAGTGTCCTAGGGTGTCTAAAAGCCACGTTAAATAGATTCTTTTTCATGGGTGTGAAGCACATCACACTTATGACGAAGAGGCTACGAAATATTTTAGGAAACTTCCCTTCTTTCATGATTTATATTGTGCAATGAAGTATGTCTCTATCCTTCTAACTCGTGCTATACGCATTTATAGAATCATGCCTCCACACTGAGTAAATGGTAGAAGGAATGGGAACAGAAATGGCCACAAAGATGGCAATGGAGATGGGCAAACCAGCAAGCCCCGCTAGCCCCAGCAGGTCCTTTGCCCGAGCAGGTCTCTCATGCTGAGTTTAGGGCAGCTTTTCAGATGTTGGCCCAGGCTTTAACCGCTCAGTTCAATCAGCAGGCGATGACCCATGTCCCTCAGAATAGAGCGCAGCGGCAGCTTGAGTTTGGAATTTCTTTAAGATGAACCCCCCTGAGTCCTTGGATTGAGAGTGGATGAGGACCCACATGAGTTTCTGGAGGAGATACAAAAGATGACCCATATTATGAGGGTGACGAGAGAAGAGAGTGCAGAATTAGCCTCCTATTAGCGTAAAGGGGTTGCTTATATTTGGTACCGTCAGTGGAGGGATGGTAGAGCAGTGGGCGCAGTACCCGTGAGCTGGGATGAGTTCATGATAGCTTTCTTAGACATATTCTTCCCTAGGGAGTTGAGGGAGGCAAAGGCAGCGGAGTTCGTCAACTTGAAGCAAAATGATATGACTGTCCAAAAGTATGTTCATCCAGCTGTCCAAGTATGTGCCGGAGATGGTGGCAAACCAGAGGGCCCTTACGAACAAATTTGTGTATGGAGTGTCCGACTCGTTGGCAAGGAGTGTAGGACAGCGATGTTGAACAATGACCTAGACTTCTCTTGATTGGTCATATATGCCGAGCAGATGGAGGCAGATTAGATGAAGGATAAGGAGAGAGAGGCCAAGAGGGCCAGGACGAGTAGTATTAGGTTTTCCCAACAGAGACACAGTGGCAGACATCGTCAATAGTCTCATTAGAGACCATCAGCTCTAGCGACGTCGTCAACTAGTGTACCATCTAGATCTTGGAGTGAACAGAGGGGGAGGACATCAGGCTTTAAAGGTCAGGGGAGTAGGTCAAGAGAGCCTAGCATTTCAGTTTGTGGCAAGTGTGGCAGGAAGCACCCCGGAGAGTGCTTAGCGGATTTAGGTGCGTGTTACGAGTGTGGAAAGCCCGGATATTTGCTCAGAGATTGTCCAATAGCTAGACAGGGCCATGGTAGAGGATGTGACCCAGCTTTCAATTCAGCAGCTCCACCTGCACTTTCAGCTCAGCAGGGTGCATCCATTAGTGCAGATGATGGTCAACGTTAGAATAGGTTTTATGCCCTATCATCACGTCAGGAGCAGAAGGTCTCCCTAGATGTGGTCGC
>JACEIK010003786.1:0-10768 GCA_018107945.1 Datura stramonium | reverse complement strand
AACTTTTCAATTCGATATTTCCCATCTTCTGCCATCTCAAACGACTAGATGAGGTACCCGGTACAACTGATCTCAGGTCTTGGTAACTTCAAAGGAAAAAATTGACAAAACTAATACGCACCAACAAAATTAACTCGGACCACCACCAACAAGAGACCAATTGGAAAAACTTTTCTGCCAAAAAAATTTTCTCCGGCGAAATAGTACCTGCCGGTGAACGGTACCTGCGCGCGATCTGTTCTCTCTCTTCTTCTTGCGACGGCGGCAGCTTTGCGATCGCCTGGGCTGCCCGATCTGGGTCACTGCGGCTTCTGCTATTTTTTCCTTTTTCTGGCTCGATCTGCTACTCGACGAAGGCGGCGACTGAACGGAGCCGGATCTGGATGGCTTGCGCGACGGCGCTCGCGACTGCGGCAGCGGCGACTTCTGGGTGAGATCGGCGACTGAGATCTGAGCGCCTCTTCTCCTCTCTGCTTGACGGTGGCTGCGCGACCAGTTCAGATCTGGCTGGTTCGCGGCGGCGCTGCGCACTGGTTGCTGCTGGCTGCTTGGTTCTCCGGTGTCGGCTGCTTTCACTCTTTCTCTGGTCGGCGACTGTTCATATTCCGGTAGCATACCTACTGCCCCTCTTTTTTTTCTTCTCCGAAAAATTTTTTTGGTGACTCTCGCTAATTTTTCGTGTGTATAACCTCGCTCTGATACCAACCAATTGTTGGGACAGCGGAACAACAACAACAAACACACACACAAATTAACTGCGAGAAAATAGAGAAAACGGAACACAAAGCGACACACAAGAATTTACGTGGTTCGGTCTCGCGACCTAGTCCACAGCTGCAACTGGGAGGAATTTTATTGCTCTCTCTCTTGTGGTGTATAGATTACAAGTACAAGTAATCTATTTATAGAAATAGATTTGGATTATTAGGATTTCTAACGGATCTAAGTCGGCTGGGCCGACTTAATCAGGCCTCCACAAGCCCAACACTTGGGTAACCTTCTGAACATGTCTAGTTGTTTTATACCAGTGGATTCTTATTGACCATGGACTCGTTTCAGTAGTGGAAGACGGCTCAAACTGGAGCATGGGACAGCGACAATTGTTCTGTTTGGGGCGTGCTCTTTTGAGGAAAAGCAAGATTTTGGTGCTTGATGAAGCGACAGCATCAATTGACAATGCCACTGACATGATATTGCAGAAAACTATCAGGACAGAATTTGCTAACTGTACTGTAATTACAGTTGCCCATAGAATACCCACAGAAATGGATTGTACAATGGTTCTGGCCATTAGTGACGGTAGGATCTATCTGTTTACTTTTGACTACATGCATACTTCGTAGTTCAGAGAATATGTTAATCCCAGAATGTTATCCCGGTGACTTACTTTTGGTTGCTATAATACAGGAAAACTAGTAGAGTATGATGAACCTATGAAGCTGATGAAGAATGAAGATTCGCTCTTTGGACAGCTAGTTAATAAGTACTGGTCCCATTATCACTCAGCCAAATCACATTCAAACTGCAGATCTGTTATACATTCTGTGGCGCGTCAAACTTCACATATGTTGCCTAATTGCAACCCCAATTAGCCCATTGAGGAAACTCAATGTTGGTCTATTTATGGCATGGGAATGTGATGTAGATCAAGATTAGGAATCAGGATTAACAACTGTATGGGGCACCTTTTCTCTTTTGCTTTTGATAGCAGTGATGCTCGGGCAAGATTGCTTACACCCGGACTATTCCACGGAGTAGGTGGAAGAACTCGGATCTTTCTCTGAATGTTGGTGCATAACTTGCTGTTGGCTGTTGACACTGTGAAGTTTCAGTATGCAGTGAGCCAAACCAACTGCAGCTTATTAGTTTAGCTTACCAATTTTCTTGATTTTGTTAACATTTTTAATTAGGCATGCTAGCAAAGTCTTTTTTCAGGGTCATAAATGTACAATCTTCCAGTGGTATGAATGAAATTCTTTCCACCTTTCAATCTTCACTTTAACTGTTAAAACACAATAATCACCTCTAATCCTTCTTTTACATTGCTCTCCAAACACACTCATTTTTCTAATCCTCCATAATACGCGAAAATATCTTTAACACTGAGCCAAGTGTAACTTTTCTCCTGAATTTGATTAGGATTCTGCTGGTATTCTGAATAAAAAAAAATTCACGAAAAATCTATGGTCTCAGTTAAAAGATTGTTTTTGGTGAATTCTTCAACTGGAAGCAAATTCAAAGTCTTAGATTAAAATGTTGATGTCCGTAAATAAGAAAAACAAAAACAGTGTCGTATAAGCATGTTTTGCAAATGGAATAGTAACTGTTTTCTGGACTTCTTATGGGGAAGAAGCTTCTGTAATAGCGCCATTAGAAGCTTTGGAGTATTATCTTGTTATGCAGTTTGTAATACTGAAGTGAAAAATAATAAGAAGACTTCACTAAAAATGACTTGGGACTATTGGAGAATCAGCAAATGGCGCTGCAAAGACAATTTTTCAGGCTATCCATATAGTCCAAATAAATGCAAACAAACCAGAAAATGGCACTCCAGAGGTAGTTTTTGACTAGTTAGCGGCAGAAATTGCCCAAGTGACGAAATGAAGTTTCAGCATTTCAAATTCTCTTTTGTCTCTGCTGTTATATGTTTAATTAATAGGGACTTGAAAATTCAGAAGATTCCTTATATTTAAATTCCAAAGGACACTATTATTCAGAAAGAGTAGTATCTATTCTGAATAATTGTAGGAATGAACTACCACACTCTAAGAGTGTTGTTTCACTTCAAATTTGGCACTTCATTTTTTTTTTGGTTTTTTTAAAGACAATTGATAATAGGCTTGTTGTATCCTTATCTGCTATCCCCAAAATTCAGGCTATCACTCATTAATAATGTCATGCCTCAAGCCTTCTTGTGTTTCTCTATTTCTCTTATTTCTCTATCAAATTTTCTAACATATCTTTGTAGTCTTCAATACATAGAAAATGAATGTATCATACAATCAATACTTACTAGCTGCTTCTGGAGAGTTTGGCAGTGGATATGCTCTTATTACGGTTATCTTCTTATATTACTAACAAAGAAGCTGAAAAATATATGAGATAGGATTTATACAGCGGAATGGTGGAGATTCTTAAGAGAGCTGAGGAATTGAGTGAAACTAAGAAGAAAGAGAAGCACCAAAACAGTACAGTGAGTTCTTGCAATGTGTATATATGGGGCTATAGCAACACGTGATACAAAAGTGATTTTGTTCCTTTTTTTTTTAGTGACTTCTTTTGGGAGGAGGAGGGCACTGGGAACAAGGGGAATGAATAAACAATGAATATGCAATTTCATAATCCTAACGAAGATTTTGAGTTCCATTTCACCTAGAGCTATCTAGGTGACATAGTGGAGTGACTGCATGTAGCGAAAGATGATGGATGAGTAGCAATGGAGAAGGAACTGTACTGATTCAGCTCCCTCTTCATGGCCTTGTATACGTGATCTAAGCCTTCCTCTATTAACTCCAAAACTGTCTGTGGCATTGGTGGCATATTCATGTCAGTTGATCCTTCCAACATCTTCACAACTTCCCCCATGGAAGGCCTGTTTGACACCTCATCCTGAATACACCAGAAGGCAACCATCAGTGCTCTCATTACCTCTTTTTCTTCTACTGCTCCTCTAAGTCGCCTATCTACAACTTTTACGGGTGTTCCACTAGTCATCTCCTGGAAAAAAAAGAAGAGAAAAATAGTGAAGTCTACATGTACAAGAAAGGAGGGAACACTATGAGTCAAATTAGAGGATTGCGCTTTTATGTATGTCAAAATCAAGTGCATACCTTGTAAGCCCATCCAGGATAAAAGAAGTCATCTGCATCACAAGTCATATCAAGATTTCTCCGGCCACCAATGATCTCTAGAAGAAGCATGCCATAGCTGTAAACATCAGCTTTTACAGTGATAGGTCGATTGCTGACCCACTCGGGGGCTAAATAACCTCTGGTTCCTCGGATCATAGTGACAACATGGGAGTGCTCTCTCCCCATTAACTTAGCTAGTCCAAAATCAGATACTTTAGGGCAGAAATTCTCATCCAGAAGTATATTTTCTGGCTTGATGTCACAATGTATTATTCTGTTCCTACACTGCTCATGAAAATAGGCTATCCCTTGTGCAGTGCCAACTGCTATGCGAAAACGTGACGCCCAATCCAGTAGTCTATTTCTTGTACTAAATGAATGAAATATCCACTTGTCTAATGAACCATTTTTCATGTACTCATAAACTAGTAGCCTGCCAATGAATGAATATTTTAGTGAAAGTTGTTCTAATCCCTGACTATGCTGCTATACTTCTACATACTTCCCATGCTATAACATCACAAATTATGTTGGAAAAAAAGTTACTTACCGTTGGGTTCCCTCAGAACAGTATCCACATAGACGAACCAAGTTCAGATGATGCATCGAGCCAATGGTTTTGACCTCGGTTATAAATTCCTTCTCCCCGTGAGGTGAAACTTTGTCAAGTTTCTTTACTGCAATCAATGTTGCATCCTTTAAGCTTCCCTTGTACACACTGCCAAATCCACCTGTCAAAGCAGCAATGTTACTGATCATACTCTTACCTTATTTGAAAGAGACCAGTTTCCTGTGCTTGAATTTCTATAGTTGAGTAAAAAATCCATATGTTTACCTGTTCCAAGTAACTCGGAAAAATTGTTAGTCCAACATTGTAGGTCGCGATAGCTGAAACTAATTGGCGCTTCGGACAGGAGCAAAGAGCCCTCAAATGCCCTCTTTAAGGATCTTCTCCTATGGATATTGATATATAATAAACAACAGAGAAGCCCAATGAGAACAGTCATGCTCAGGACTATAGGAAGTACCAAAACTTTCTCGCGCTCACTCTCTGACTCATCTGATGAATTCGCAGGCTTTCTGTCACCACTTGCTCCAGATGCTGAGGCATTGGCCTCAACCTTCACAAATAAGGTTGAAACAGGATCCTCAAATCCACCAAATTCCAAGCTCCTGAGTAACCAACAATAAGCCTTTTCCTCACTAAGGCCATAAACAGAAGCAACACAATCGCAGTTTGATAAGCAAGCATCACCACATTTGGACACAGTCCCTCTATCACTATAATTTCCTATGACAGATGATTCTGAGAAATAATAATTAGTTTTCTGAACAGTAGAAATCTTGAACTGGGACATCAAGCTTTCTTGCTGAGGTCCGCATTTCCCTGTCACTGAAGAATTTCCTGAACATGAGACATCATTTCCCTCTTTAGAAGTCCCTGGTAAACATGCGCAAGAAGCATTTGTTTTGCTTCTATCTAAATTACATATCCCATTGCCACAAATTCCAGAAATATCACATGGATTAGATACAGCTGCCCACTCTGGAACCCATTGCCTTGATCCATTCACATCATTATCCCATCGATACAAACGTAAATTTCCATTAACCTCGAGGGTTAATCGACGAAGAACAGTTGGCACATTGGAATTAGTTTGATTTACAGCTGATGATAGTCCTCCATAATCTCCATCGTTTTTATATACATAAACTGCTCCATCTGAAGATGAGCCATAAACTATACCAAAGCTTCCTGCTTTATCCAATACTGCAATAACATCTCCAGTCACATTTGATATTTCAGGTCCTGACCAATAAGAAAAATTGCTGTAAAATTCAGGCGATGAATCATAGGAGTTGGGCACATTATAGGTCAATGCAAGGCTTAGTGAAGTAGGCTGCTGCAACATTTTTAAAGTGTAGTAACCACCATGAGAAGGTGATTTTGATGATGTTAATTCTAGTGACACTGTTAAGGATTGACCAGGCAAGAGAGTATCAGATGGATGTGAAAAGCTTTGCCATGCAATACTTAAGTTGGTGCGGTAGAGAATGAAGTTGCCATTTTCTGACATGACAGCCAACTCGACGCCAGCTTCCGAGGTGTTTGAAGCCCACACTGTAGTGTCTCCATCCATCAACAAGAGATTCCCTGTGGTGTCAAACTCCAAGATTGCATCTTTGCTGACTGGGGAATTTCTATTTAGAGGATTGAGACAAAATGGCCAAAAAGTTATATTACCTGCAAAAGCTTTATTAAAAACTAGAGGTGGAGGTATGTTTTCTGCTTTTTTCCAAGTTTAAAACTAGAGTAACATTTTTAATCCGTCAAGAACTTACATCTACGTGCTGAGCATTTTCAGGAACCTGTTATTCACCATAGAATAAAATCTTGCACTTTAAAAGAAAAAGCAACCCCTGGAGCTGGAATGGAGTTCTTTTGTGTGGAAAAGTTAGTGAAGAGAAGCTACAGTTTCATCATGCAACTTCTTGGTCCTACTAAGATAGTTGGATCTAGAATTGTACGTATATATCTATGTTCTGTGTCGAAAATATTTGATTCAATTGCACCTATTGATTATAAGCTGCATCTGCCTGTGCCTACTAATATGTAACGGTTTAAGTCTTATACTGTAATAGTGTAAAAACTACTACCATGATACTGTAATAAGTTTAAACCATTTTTACAATGTTACCAGTTAAATCTTATATTAATAAAGATTTACCTATTAAAACCTTATAAGCAAGGGCAGAGCTAGGAGGACACAAGGAGGTTCATGCAAAACTGCCTAAATTACACTTACATATACAAAGTTAAAATGATCTTTTCAGGTATATATATTTGATGTTGGATCTTTTGGCTTAAAATTCTGACTCAGCCACTACTTATAAATGATCTGATTGTGTAAATATGTTTTATATATTAAGTCTGTAGAACTTAAACTCAGTAGTAAATATAATAAGGTAAGCAAACCTAAATCGTGGTTTTAATTGACAAGGTCTTATACACTTACATATTAGGAGACCAAACCAACGTTGTGTCTCCTGGAAGTTGAGCAAACCAAATTGCCAACTGATATTGATCATTAGAGTCCACTGCTGGGATGAAGCCAAAAGCAAAAGTTCCATTGTCAGAAAACCATGCTTGGCTGTCTTTAGCTAACAGTCTTGAACCATAGTGAACACGACCGGACACTAGAGAGCCATGAAGCTCTGCTAAAAAAATTAACAGCAAAGCCAAAGCAGAGGAAAGGAAACAGGGAGCCATATGAAATGGGATTCTCTTTCAACAAAATCAACTTGACAATGTAGTAGTCTTTGGGGTCCTTATTAAAGAGGAAAATTTTATGAGGATTTTCAATATTTTGAAGTTATTTAAAGTGGAGATCACAATTCAGAACAAGTGTACAAAGGTGGTTGGTGGGTGAACTAAAACGTTGAAAAATGACCAAATTATTGGAATGGCCGGTTCTGGCATTTGGCGGCACGTGTCTAATCAATTTCTTTGTTGCTTTCAAACTATAAAAGGATTGAAATAAGTGAACTTGTAAAGCTGGACTGCAGTTAATTCTTGATTTCACACTTTGCCATTAGCAACAGATAGGTTTTCTGAGTAAACTCATGCTGCCAAACCAAAAAAAAAAAAAGAGGAGTTTTCCTTATGGCGATTGGCTTTGAACTCTGCATCCGAAAGTGGTTATTTATGACTTTTTATATCATTAAATTTAAAGGTTTCTTGTTTGCTTCTCCACATGACCAAAGACACTAGAGGATGTGACAAAAGGATTTAGTTAGATTTGTCCTGCCGAATTACACGTACAACATTAGGGATTTGAAGCTTTCGTTTCTTGACTCTTGACAGCACACAAAATCTCAACATTGAGAGCACTAGCGGACTAATTTTGCCTTTGTCAACCATAATAAAGTACTTTTATGTACGGTTTAGTTATGTAGAGATTATAATACATGAATTATTGATTATTGAATATTTAATTGTTGTAAATTAATACTCCATCTGTTTCAAAATAAGTGGTGTTTTAGCTATTTGATTTTGTTTCAAAATAAGTGGTGTTTTACGTAATCAAGAAGATATTAATGATGTTCTTCTAATTTTAACCCTATTTAAGTGGAGAGAGTTTTACGTAATCAAGAAGATATTAACAATGTTCTTCCAATTATACCCCTATTTAAATGGAGAGAGTTTTACATAATCAAGAAAATATTAAAGAGTTACATCTTTTTCAAGATATAGGGGTAAGTGGGTAAAAATATATTTTTCTATCTAGAAATGAGTAGTTTTCTTAAGGGGTGTGCCTAAACTAAAAACACCACTTATTTTAAAATGGAGGGAGTAAATATTATTTACAAATAAATAAGTGAACGAATAGTATAAAATTCTATTCGAGCCCCACTGGGACCAATCATGTTCACTCAGTGTTATATTTGATGGAGGCTTCTCTATGGGAACACGTTAACTAACTTTCTCTTTCCATGGGAAAGAGAGCATACATCCCTTGTCAAAAAACTCGAATGGATCAAGAGACTAGGAGGATGATTGGAACTTCTCAGCAAGGGAAGAAAACCACAGTGGAGATAATAGAAGAAACCACTCTAGTGATGGTTGTGCAACGATCCAATGGAACAGTAATAGCAGGAATTAGGGATAAAAGTAGAGTACAAAGGAAAACACTGTCAACTCCGAGATCTAAGGGTCAATTCACAGAGAAGCAAGTTAAGAATCACTCTATGGAGTCGGTTAAGTTGATTTGGGTAGAAGTAATTGCAGCTTCAGAAGGAAAAGGGCAAACAAATCCAATGAATAGTGGAAAGAAGTCATGGGCTGATCAGGTGGAAGAGAAAACTGAAATTTCAAAGGGAAGGAGCTCAGTATGGGATTCCTTTGACATTATGAAAGTTTCATATGCTGGTTTCAAGCTGGAATATGTTCCTCCCAACCTATAAGATGAGTCTATTGTGTTAGATGATATTAGTATTGAAATTGAGTACTGAAAACATGCAATTGTTTGCTATATACTGGGAGATCATCCACCTTTCAAAGTGATCAAGGGTTATATCCAAAGGTTATGGGCTAAGCATGGTATTAACAAAATAGACGTGCTGAAGAATGGAGTTATACTTTTTATGATCCGAACATAGGGCCCGGATAGAGACACGGGACAAGGAACCCCGAGAGGCTCCAAGTCGATCCATGGCATGAACATAGTAGCTAAAAACATACAACAAGCGGAAACTAAAATAATAAAACATGCTTAAGTGAAAGTCTGCATACATATCAATCTAAAATAGAATCAACACTAACAGGATGATCTTTCTACATATTGTTTGAAAAGCCTCTAATATAACTAATGAGATGATGGGACAACATCCCCACTAGCTCAACAAAAGTCTGAAACTGAAATAACATATAAATGGATAACTGAATGTACTCGAAGGATGAGGACTCATCAACACTGGCTAAAACAGGTTTGAGAGGAAAGCAGGACTAATGATGCGGCTGAGACTGATCCCTCAGACCTGTTTCATGAAATGATACATCATAGAGTATGCAGTCAGTACTTGAAATGTACTAAGTATGCAAGGTAAGTAAAAATAGACAGTTGAAATACATAAGAGTTCATAAGAGTAGGACAACATGAACATGAAGTAAATATCATAATATAAACATGAAGGCTCAAGGTTTTCAAACCATTCATAATCTAGTCATAATCATAGTCATAAAAGATACCTTATAAAAACTTAGCTTGAGACACATAACATAAACATGATAATGCATAAATCATGAGAAACAATGGGAGAACTCGTCTTAATTGACACCATCATGATAGAACTTACATGATGCCCCAACTTTTTGCTCAAGTGGGCAGAGCCTTCCCAGGCTTGCCAGGCAAGGGACGTGCATGACGTGATATCACGAGGGATCCAATAATATATGTATATACCTATGGTGGCGCGTAGTCCTGAGACCACGGGGTTTACCTGAACACGGGGTCTACTCGATGCTAGATACTGCTCCCAAAAACATGCACATGAGGCTCATATCGTAATCGTGCAATCATTCATGAAGTTCATGGCCAAATAAATCATAACATACTTGATCATACTTGAAATACATGATTAGCCATGAATAGGAGCCTGTGAGTCGGCCAAGAGTCATAAATTCATAAATCATGAAGAACATATATATATTTGTGAAAATTCATATACTTAATATTCATAAATACATGAAGAGTACTTGAAGAGAAATAATAACATGAATCATAAATCATAGTTTAGGGTTAATAAGATCAAAATTATAATAGAATCATAACTTGACTTTTCATGAAGCCTTGCATAATTGGGGATAGATTGATTGAGATTTGAAACCATAAAATAGATAATCAATTTAAATATAAAATCTACCCACAGATCTTAAAACAATATTTAGAACATGAAGGGAATTGACCCATAATTAAATCAAAGAGAATTTCATAAACTTGGGCTTAAAACCCTATAAGATCATCAATTTTAACTTAATACTTGAATCCATAAATATGGAGAGAAATTGGGGCATAAGAGTGAAGACGGACTCTCATTAAAAACTCTACATACCTGGGTAATCTGGTCTTACACTCTCCCTTGAAAGCCCAAAGGAATTAGAGAAGAAATTGGGGAGTTCTAGGATTGATTTTTCCTTAGAAATTCTCTAGTTTGCATGCATGGGGAGGGAATGGGTTAGAATAGGTTAGGCACCCTTAAAACCCTCCTAACTGATCTTAAAATGACGTAGTTTAGGACCTAAGAGCTTAGAAATTACGAAAATTCTCTTAATAAAAAAAATAGGCACTGCCAGTGATCACGGGCCTCACCACGAGTCGTACCATGAAGTAACGACTCGTGGTCACCATAGGCCACCT
>JACEIK010003785.1:103760-153427 GCA_018107945.1 Datura stramonium | reverse complement strand
CGCAACATGGAACTCCTCTCAAGTGACAGGGCCTGCTCCGGTGGCCCTACTATCTTTCCATTGTTGAAACCAGATGTGTGCGACCCCTTTCAGCTGATATGAGGCCAAATCAGCACACTCGACTCCATTCACCCCCATGACCTGGGTGATCTTCACAATCTCATCAATGAACTCATACGGGTCCTCATCTACTTTTGACCGAAGAAACTCTGGTGGGTTCATCCTCAAGAAATCCTTGACTTGAGCTGCCGCCGCATTTCCATTTTGCGGGACATGCGCCACTGCCTACTGGTTGACCTGAGCGGTCAAGGCCTGCTCTAGCATCTGAATAGCTGCCCTAAATTCAGCACGGGCAACCGGCTCAAGTGCATGGTGCTCCTGGATTGATAGGGTTTGTTGGTGCCCGTTTCCGTCGCCATCCTCATAGCCGTTTCCATTCCCATTCCTCCTACCATTAACTCTACGGGGAGCCATGATTCTGCAATCATGAATAGAATGAGTTAGAAGGATAGGGAGATATTTCATCGCACGACATAGATCATGGAAGAAGGGAACATTTCCTAAACGTATCATAGCCTCTTCGTCATAAGTGTGGAGTGCTTCACACCCATGAAAAAGACTCTACTTAACACGTCTTTCAGACACCCTAGGATACTTCAAAACCTATTTCTCTGATACCAAGTGTGTCACGACCCGAAGTAGGCCCGGATCGAGACACGGGACAAGGAGCCTATAGAGACCCCAAGTCGATCCATGGCATGAACATACATCTAACCCAATCAATTAAACAGAATGATTGACATGATAATCTTAGCGGAAGTCTATAATAAGCATAACATCAGAAATACACGAATCTGAAGTTGAATACATTCTATTTTTTGAAAAGCCTCTAAGTCTGATAAGTTGATGGGACAAGACCCCAACTAACTCTCTAATACTGAAATTGAAAGCACAACAATATCTGAAAGTAAATGGTCCTCGAAAGATGAGGACTCACCACTAAGATGGGTGCTTAACTCTGGAAATGGCTACTGACGGGGCTGAGCCTGAGTACCGGGGCCTGTATCATAAAATGATACAACATAGAATATGCGGTCAGTACGTGAAATGTACCGAGTATGTAAGGTAAGTAAAACTTCTTAAATAAGTAAAATCTTTTAAAAAATGTATAAATGTAAAACATGATCTCAACATAACATTACATCATGACTGAATCGATTGACCCAAAGCTGAAATTTGATAGTCATAAATAAAGCTGAACATTGGGTCAAACCTGCTTTAGAGCATATATATATATATATATATACACAACACGAGTGACAAACATGCATAATTTAAATTATGGGGAACAATGGGAGACTCGTCTTTTAACCGACATACCACGATAGAGCTTATGTGGTCCCAACTATCACACTCAAGTGGGTAGAGCCGTCCAAAGCCTCGTTAGGTCTAAGGACAATACCATGTTATCGCTATCAAGCTCGTGGCCCTATCAGGGAATAGGGTAGCTCACCTAGGAGGTCCCAATATAATCTGATCATACCTATGTTGGCGCGTAATTATGAGGTTTAGGGTTGATTGGCCCATTGCCTACTCGGTGCTAGACACTACTCTAAAAAAACATGCATATGCTCTCCATCATTTTTCTACGAAGTTGTCCAGTATCTGTGAAGAATCTTACTAATCATGAATACATAAATCTAAATCATACATGAGGAGTCTTGGCTCAAACCATACCACAAGATGAACATAAATGGGGGTCTTCGCTCCAAAATCATGTGGTAAGATAAATTCGTAAAATCATAATCATACTTGAACATAGGGGCATTGCCCGATACTTGAACATGCTTGAAAATACATAATTCACTTGAAAACATGATCATAAACATGGGTAACTTGAAAACATGTTTTTCATCATAGATGTCTCATCTTACTAGAACATTCATTATAAATCTCAACTTTCATGAACTTCTCATAATTGGGCATTTTAATTTATAAATCTTGAAACTTGATTTTCATTAAAAACATCGTAAAACTTGCCCATAAATTATTTTTTGATAGTAGAAACTCATTTTAATCATACCCATGTAGAGAATTAGGAATTTCATGCATTGGGTTGAAACCCCATAGAATCAACATAGGAATTTTCACGATTTTTAAGAGAGATTGGGCATGGGTGTGAATAGATTCACTCATTCATAACCATACATACCTGATTAAAGTTGATTCTTACACTTCCTTGAATGCCCAAGAAGAATTGGAAGGGATTAAGCTTGATCTCCTCTCTAACTTCCTAACTTTGCATGCATAGGTTTAGAATAGGTTAGAATGACTTAACCTATCTTAATACACCCTGAAAATGGATTAAAATGACGTAGTATAGGACCTTAGGATATAGCAATGATGAGACTACCCTTAATAACTTCGTAGAAAATAACTGCTCGTCAGTCCCCATGAGGGACCAAACGAGTCGTTACCACCATCCACGAGTAGTCACATCAGTCGTGAAGTCCACTGCCATTAATCCTCAGACCATTGATTACCTGTTGCCCACGACCCATCCCATGAATCATTGTGGCTGACCACGACTTGTGGGGACCTTCCATAGGGTACACTGCCAGACCCCCTTCACTTTCCTCAATTCCTTGCCCACGGCTGAGTCAATGAGTCGTGGGATTGACCAAGACTCCTGGTCAGGTCCGTGGGGACCTCAAATTTCAAAAAATCCAACCCAAGCCTAGAACGCCACCACAAGTTACCTCACGGCTCGTGGTCTTCACGGGTCATAGAACGACTTGTTCTGTGGCCTAGTGTAAAATTTTAAATTTTCTTCATTTCAACTCCCGGGTCTGATCTTTCGGCTTCTGGGGTATTACATTGTATCATTTCATTATACAGGTCCTAGCAATCAGACTTAGTCGCGCCAGTAGTCCTGCTCTCGTTCTAGTTCAGACCCTGCTTTGGGTGAGTCTTCATCCTCCGAGACATCAATCTCTTAGTATCATTATATCAATTTGTTTCAAACTTTTATTGAGCTAGTTGGGGATGTTGTCGCATCAGCTCGTCAGTGATATCAGAGGATTTTCAGACAAGGTATAGAATCTCAGCTTGTCAGTATTGTCTATGTATGGTTGATGCGTATTTAGATTTCTGCTATTTCAGAATTCAGTTATCAATTTTGCTTAATGTTGATCTTTAGTTATCATTTTTATGTCATGGGTTGACTTGGAACCATTCATGGTTTTAGATTTTGTGTCTCAGTCTGGACCTATGTTCAGATCGTGACAACACTATCCTCAGTGTACAAATAAATCATATCAAGTAGGGAGAGAAAAAGAACTCCTAGGCCTCTAAGAAAAGTCCTCATCATCAGGATTATACTCTAGATCATCATCATCATCCTCTGCATCTGCATCATCAACCTGCATGGCTCCAGTGGTAGCATCCTCCTCCTCATCATCATCATCGATGGCATCAGTCAGCACTGTAGGCTTATCGACATCCAACGGCTCCTCAAAAGCTGGTCCCACGTTGCACATCATTATTGCATTCTCTGTGAGTGGGTACCGCTCCTCTAGTGCTACAATCTCCTCAGCAGTCATGGGCCTACCTCCAATCTTCAACTGGAGCTCAAACATCCAAAACATGCGACCTCTCTAACTGTCATCCCAAGCACTGCGCTCAGCTTGAATGAGGAATGGTGTGGATGAGTTGGTTGGCTCCTTGACTTCTGTGACATCGATCTTTTACCTGTCAATTGCCATGATAGGGGTAGATAAAGGTTTGCCTCCTTTTCTTCAATGCCAAACTCCCACAAGAACTTAGTCAGCAGGTTTTCATAACAGTGTTTCCATTGGCAGTTATCTCTGGATCACCTCATTTTTTCCCTCAGCACTGCACCAAAGTTAATTGGCAGCCCCTTCATCAACATATACACCAATATCAGTCTCTCGAGTGATCTCCGTGGCGTGTGTCCCTGGGAGAAGTACAGCACAGAGAAACTTGGCCCGAACTCTAGCCTCCTTGGTCAAGTAAGAGAATGAGAATATCGAATGAGTGTCATTTTCACCTCTTGCCCACCAGATAGCTGAATGCTATCCACACAAAATATGACGAATGTCACGGTATAGGGGCTTCTAAAGTATCATGAAGTACATCTGTAGGTCTACTACTGGCGTGCCTAGGAATGCATTGAAAGACCTGGTAGTGAACTGAACCACTTGTCCCTGAACCTTAATCTTTGTGCTCTCTCCAAACAAGGTGTACCAGTTCGCATAAAATTCCCTCACCAAAGTGAGGTTGCATTCCTCTGGCTCAACAAAGAAATATCCTAGTCCGAACTCTCAGATGGTGTCCCGAATAGTGGGGAACTCAAGTGCTAGATGACCTTCATCAATCCAATTATTCGGAGCATACTTTGCTTCGTTCTAGGAATTAAACCACTTAAGAACATGATTCTCCACAGTCTTGTCTCTAAACCTCCTAGCAGGGAGTGCCTTTTGGGCTGATGAGCTCGATGCAACTCCCTTCCTGAACCTTTTGAGCCTCTTGCTAGCAATTGCTACTTCTTTTCCTTTATTTGCTCGTAATGCCATAGTCCCTGCCAAACAACGACAATGACCTTACAAAGTTAGTTCATGAATAACAAGACTAGCTAATTAGGTGTAAGAGGTGCAAAATGACCCCACACTTAATTTGCTAGCATAATCATGAGAATTTGTCAAATAGGATACTCAGATTTCCCCATTATCATGCCAAATCTCATCACTCCAAGTATCACCAACTTTACACTTCAAATCATGTTCATGATTTTCCCTCGCACCCTTCTAAATTTTTTCCTTTTTCTTTCCTCAAAGATGCTTTAAGTTAGCCACTCCATTCAATTTCCCCAACTCTTAATTCACAATTCACATTAACTCAAGTGTGGAAGTAGTCACAATAAGTTCAACCAACAAATAATAATGACTATTACTACTTTCCATAATGAATTATCATGAACTTTTCAACAACCCAAGATTTTCACTATTCAAGAATCACATTATTCAAGCAATTTGTCTCTCTACAAACATACTCCAATTCACAAATTTTCATGAGATTTCTCTGCAACCCATTCATCACCCTCTTCACACCCCCACAACTTCAAATCACCACAATTCAACCAAAACAAGTAACCCAAACAAGGATATAACATTATTATGGAAGAACACATAAGATTTAAGCTATGAAGACCCACATTATGAAGTTCAAGAAATTCACCCAACAATGGTGATTTTTGGTTTTTCAACTTGGGGAAGAAGGGTAATGGGAGAATGCTTACAACATTGGATACTAAAAGAGAGAAGAAAATTACTTACTTGAGTTGAGGAAGTTTGCTTCATCAAGTTTCTTGTAGAAGACAACAATGAGTGAGAGGGGAATGGGATTTACAGCCTTAAGAGAGGAGAGAGATTTTTTTTTTGTTTTTTTTCTTTGGATTTTTAGAGAGAGAAGATGAATGGAAATTTAAAATAAAGGTGTAGTTCATGGGTTCGACCCATGGACCTAAAAAATTTTCACCCATCTTGCACTTTTGCAGCGTGCCACTTACCTCGCCATACACTTAGAAAAAAAATTTTCTTTTGGGAAATTGATTCCTCGCATGGTGCGCCATCCATAGCCCTAACATGAAATTGTTTTTCTTTTGAAGTTTAATACCTGGCGCTCCATGCCCGGTATTTCACCCCAGACTTAAACTTTTTTTTCATTTTCCTTTTTCTGCTCTTTCACCTCAAGTGCCCTGTTCATCTCTATAAAACAACAAATTATGGTAAAATGATGGATTTCCTACCACCAAGAACCTTATATATATTCGTGGAACGACATTCATGGGTTGCGTTCCGGCAACGTCTGATTTAACATCATGGCACGACACAAGAACTCCCCTCAAATTGAGTGAGATGATTAGTATCCTGACTTTCTACTGAGTTAATTAGAAACACATGCTGCTTGACTTCCTGGTTAGACCCTCCAGGCTCCACGTTTGTGCTCATTTTAAAATCCTCATAGTGAGGTTGCAACCTTACCTCCCTAAACACATCAAATACTACCTCTTGGGCATCCACAGTCGTTGACATCTTGCCTGACTTCACCCTTATAACTATATTAACAGTGGCTAAGAGTCCTCTTCCCAAAATGATGGGAACTGCTTCATCCGCCTCATAATCAAGGATAATGAAGTCCGTCGGTAGGATGACCAATCCCACTTTGATCAATACATACTCAATGATACCGTAAGGATAAGGGAGGGACCTGTCAGCTAACTTCATTGTCACCATGGTGAGACGTGGTTCACCTAATCCCAAAGTTCTAAACAACGATGCAGGCATTAGATTGATGCTTGTACCCATGTCACACAGTGCTAAATCAACTTCTCTGCTCCCAATGACCACTAGAATAGTGAAGCTCCTGGGAGCTTTTAGCTTCTTTGGAATCCTTTCTGCACCTGAAAACTGCACTCCTCCGTAAGAGCTATAGTCTCAAACTCAGTGAGCCTTGTTTTGTTTGCCATAATATCCTTCAGATACCTGGCATATTTTGGAACCTCTTGCAACAACTCTATCAAAAGGTAGATTCACGTGTATCTTCTTCAACACATCAAGAAACTTGTTACAAGCTGCGTCCTCCTTCTGCTTGTTAAATCTTTGTGGAAATGAAGGAGGTGGTCTAGCTTCTACCACTTTTTGTTGTGAGTTACTTGACTCACCAACCTCATGCTTAGACTTCACAACCTGCTCTGCATCTATTTTGTCATCTCTGGGTATCACTTCACCCAACTCCTTTCCACTGCGCAACGAGATCACACTGACATTCTCCTTGGGGTTCTTCTCAGTATTGCTTGGAAGTACCCTTGCGGTCTTTTCATCTATTGAGGGGTCAATTGCCACATTTGCCTTTCCAACTCGTAGATTGACTTCTACATCTTATTAACCACACGAGTCTGCTGAACCATCCACTGCCATAGTCTTCTCTAAAGAACTGCCTTGCTGCTGGCCCTGAGATCTTTGGAAGTTGTTCGGGGGTCTCTAAAAGTTTTTATTTCTTCCCAGGAGGGATTTTTTGCATTCTTGTACCCCTGATTGTAACTATTTCCTACATAACCTCCACCACAACCTTTTTTATCCACAAAATAAACAGACTCTGGGCTTACTGGAAAACCTGAATATGCATGGCTTTCTCCACTCGCGTCACATAATGCAGTGGAGTCTGAACTTGGCTTGCAGCTGGTGTAGTCACTAGCTTTCTGATCATATTCACCAACTGGCTAATATCTACCCTGATTGCTACTACATCGTCAACCTCAAGCTTCCCTGGGACTTTAGATGTTGTAAATCCTTTACCCAAATCCTGATAATCTTGGCTCCCAGCTGAGATGAGATTAAATAGAGCCTCTATTTCATTGTAGCTTTTGGACAAGATTTGTCCCTGTGTGGTAGCATCCGGTAATATCTTAGACTTTGGATTCATCCCTTCTATGAAGTTGTGCCCAATAATCTCCTTTGGCTGTATATGGTGCGGACAATCTCTCAAGTATCCCTTGTATCTTTCCCAAGCCTGAGTTAGGGTCTCACCATCTTTCTATAGAAAATCCTGTGATGTTTCCTCTCAACTCCTTCATTCTCCTTGATGAGAAAAACCTATTTATGAACTTGTTGGAAAGAGCTTCCCAAGTAGTAATGGACCCAGCTGGCTCATTCTAAAGCCACTGCTTCGCTTCACCGATTAATGAGAACGAGAACAAAGTGAGTTTCACATACTCATTTGACATATTTTGATAGTGAAAGTTCTCACTAAGTTCCATGAACATCATCAAATGTCTGTGGGGGTCCTCATGTGTGTAAAACCTAGGACTTTGAAATGGCTCTTTGGGGGAAAAATAACTTAAATTGCATATCTGGTGCAGAGGTCGACGAAGGAGCCAACAGCCTATCAGCCTAGTGGCGGCCCATCGGGCAGGCGACGTGGTTCCGACGGTGCGAATGAAAGTATTTAGTAGAGTGAAAATCTATCACCTGGATCATTGTGGCTTGACAGTGAGTGTGACAACTCATCATCCTAGCGACGGACCGTGTTTGAACCATTGAAGGAAGGTTTCCAGGCCCAGGAGTGACGACAGACCTGACGAACCGTTAAGGGAGTGATGGCCCATCACTTCCACTATTAGTAAAGGGATCTATATTAGTCATTCTATTTAAGGGTGACGACTTGAGCAAAAGGCCGTCGAGCGGATGATGGCCCATCACGGTCATTGTTAGATCACCTAGTTGTTTAGTTTCTGCCCGATTCTCAAGGGCAATTTTGTAATCTCTTATGCTTTTAACTCCAATACTACGTCATTTTTGGACTTCCTAATGAGGGTTTTAGAGGGTTTAACCTAGCCTAAGTCATTATACCCTCATTCCTACTTTGAATTCAAAATTCCTCTTCCAAGATCTTGTTCTTCATCAATTTCACTCTCATCTCCTCAAATTTTCTCTATGGGTCTCAAGCTAAAGCTAGATTTCAATGAACCTAGATATATGGGCTTATAAATGATAGGTTCTTTCACCCTCATGCCCCTTATTCAAGCAAATTCATGATCACCCATTCCCCAAGTCCTATTTTCAAAATTCTAGGGATTTTGTTGGGTTATGAAATTCCTCCATGATTTTCTTATGGGTATAACTGAATTGATAAGAATTTATGATTTCCATAATTGGGTTTTTATAATTCTTAAAAGTTTTTGTGAAATTATGGTCGCTTATGTTACAAGTATGATTATGAACTTTTGGGGTTAAATCACTTTTTATGAAATTCTATGATCCTCTTATGATTTTTCCCTAAATTATGTTTTATGATGTATGCTACATTATTTCCTAGAAGAAGCCTTTATGAATTTCAAGTATGAGGATTTTCTCAATTATGAATGACTTTCATAATTATCAAAATTATGATTTTGGCTGAATCACGGGCCCTTATTTCATGGCTAGTTCACGTATTACAAGCATGTCCACGAATATTATGATTTAAACTAGCCCATGAACTTCATGTATGATTTCATGATATTCATTATGAGTCATATGCATATTTTTGGGAGTAGTGTCTAGCATCGAGCAGGCTCGGGTTTCAGGGAAACGCCGAGTCTTAGAACTAAGTGCCAACATAGGTTGATATTCATGCTAACCCTTCGAGATATCTTCAGTGATCAATCCATGTTATCGTTCTTTGCCCTGGCAAGGCTTATGACGGCTCTGCCCACTTGAGCGATATAGTCGGGGCATCATGTAAGCTCTATCATGATGGTGTCGGTTATGACGAGTCCTCTCATTATTTCTTATGTTTTATGCATGATCATTGATAAGGGGCATATTTATATGCCAAATCGATACTCAAACGTATAACTTTAGTCTTGTTTGTCTAATAAATTGTGTACATTCTCATGTAAATTGTAACATTCTCATGTAAATTGTACGGAAGTGTGAATTTATACTAACCAACATGATTAGCGTTGTTTTGCAGGAAAACATGCTTTTGTTGATGAAAATGACATGTTGGAAGAAATCAAGGATGAACTTGGGAACGAGCAAGGAAGCGATGGTGAAGCGAGGATTACAAGGGCTCTGCGATGGGAGCCGTGGTACGCCGCCATCGCGGAGGCGTTCTGCCTGGAATGGAAATTCCAAATAAATTCCAGTGAAGGTCCGCGATCAGGCTGTGCCACGTTGGAAGTGAATTATTCAGATGTTGCATTTCCAGAGAGGGTCCGCGATTGCACCGTGGCACGCTAAGGGTGCTCGGGGCGATGCACGCCGTGGACACGTTGCTCGTTATTCCGGGAAAATTTATCCCTAGTATAAATAGAACACTTAGGGCATTTTCAATTATTCTGACTTGGTGGAGCAAGAACGTGGGTTACAGGCAACATTGAGGACTAAATTTCTAGGGTTCTTCTCTATCTCTTTCTTGTTCCTTTCAATTGCTTGTATGATTAACACTTGTTTTAGGGATGTTTAATCCACAAATGAGTGGCTAATTCTCCTTCTTGCTGAGGTTATGAACTTAGTGTTGCAAATGTAACTATTGAATTGCTGGTTTATTTTTCTTTCCATGGTTGTTCTATTTAATTCTTGTTCCTACTACATTAATGTCTGGCCAATGTTAGTGTAATCCAAAGTCCGGTTTCACCCGAGAGGGCAAGAAATTGGAAAGTTGGGAATTAATAGGATATGATCTTTTCTTGGTTCGGGAGAATTGGGAATTGATTTACCTTCGGATAGAAATATACCCGAAAGTCGTATTAGTCATGTGTGGAACTGGTTTCGTATTGCTAGAACTTGAATTCCTCTTTATCACGAAAATGTAGGTGGAAGGTTCATGATTCTTAAGTTGGGTTAAATACGAGAGTTTTAATCCATAGGCAGTAGTTCCGACTAGCAACCGGGGGAAAAGATAAACCATGTAAATTAATAGTTCGTGTCTTCACATGTTCTTTGTAACCTCAGCATGCTCTTATCCATTGTTTAGATTCAATTGTATAATTAGCTTTCAAGGTAGTATAAAAAGTATATTCCTCAAAAACAAATTATTTTTCGTTACTCTGTTGTCTTCACTGCTCTAGTTGTAGTAAATTAACGTTTGTAAGATTTCACCCCGTATTCCTGTCCTGTGGGTTCGACAATCCGGTTCTTCAAAAGAGCCACTTTTTTACTTGTACGGTAATCTGCATACTTGCGGGGTCATCAAGTTTTTGGCGCCGTTGCCAGGGAATAGGCAATTGGTGAAATTTTCATTTTTCTTTGATTTAAGTGTTAGTTTGCTATTTCAATATTTGTGTTGGACAACTTGGCCTTAGCCTGTATTTTGCAGAAAACAAATTCGTTGAACACGCAAGAGACAGCGGGTTGGTGGATCCATCCTTAGAGCCGAACCACAATTTCAATGTCAACGGAGAGAAGTCGAGAAAGCTGCAGCTGCTCTCAGACAAACTATCATGGAGCAACCACAGAATCCACTCCTCAATAGTGCGGGCAGTATTAGTGCCCGAGGAATTAGCGGCCAGGCCGGTTCGCGATGTGGCAATCCCATAAGCTAGCAATGTTACTTCTAGCATTCGCAAACCTGAGCCAGGAGGGAGGTTCGAGCTGAAACAGAATATGGTGCTGTTGCACAAGCGGGCAGTTTACGTGTCTCCTCACGAGACCCGCAACAACATCTTCGTAATTTTCTCTGGAGATAAGTGACACTTACATCCGCTGGAGCCACAGATTATGTCCTAGCTTACACTTTTCCCATTTTCACTCTTGTGAGATGCTAAGAGGTGGCTGAAAGCTGAGCCACCAAACTCTATCACCTCATGGGATGATCTCGCGAAAAAGTTTCTGATCCGATTCTTTCCTCCGGTAAAATGTAAATAAGGCTTAGAAGTCACCCCAAGTTTAAAACAAAGGGAAGGAGAGAATCTGTATCAAGCCCGGGAGAGGTTTAAATCATTGTTGAGGGACTGTCCTCATCACCATCAGTCAAATGATGTGTTGGTGCAATACTTTTATAGAGGGTTTGGAACCTACACTAAAATTTTGCTAGATTCAAAGAACAAAGTGTGCTTTAGAAAAGACTTATGAAGAACTGTATACTTTGCTTAATCGTATTTCGCAAGGAAATCCGGAGTGGAATGAGGACTCTGGCGAGGAGCAAGGAAAGCAGCTGGAGTCTTGGAAGTGGATGGGTTTACAGCTACTTGCTGCACAGATAGCTGCCTTGGAATAATCAGTTGAACAATTCACTTCGGCAATATGAACTTGAGCCGCCTCAAGCCCCGCTAATGCAAGCAGCAGATTTGGTGTGAAGTGTGCGGGGAGCAATGAACACTCAGCTGAGTGTTGTGGAGCAAATCCAGACTCGGTGAACTTTGTAGGAAATGCACAAAGGAGCAATCACCAAACAAGATGGGAATAGCTACAATTCCAACTGGAGGAATCACCCGAATTTCTCTTGGGGTAGCAACAACCACTAAGTGCAGAGTTCGAGTCGTGGATGCGCTGGAATCAAGGAGGGCCATTTAACTATCAGCACAATACAAAAACAACAATGCACCTCTTCCACCGCCATCACCCAGCGTTGAGGAGATGTTCAAGCAGCTGATAGCCAGCCAAGCTCAATTGCAGGCTGACCATGTCAAATTGGCAAACCCGATGTTAAAAATATTCAACTGCTACCAAGGCACTCGGAGTATCAATTTGGGCAATTTGCTGGAGCCCGGAACACCAGGCCTAGAGGAGGACTCCCAGTGACACAGATCCCAATCCCAAGCAGGTCAATGCAGTGACCACGAGGAGTGGCTTGCAGTTGAAGGAGGTGAACCTGAAAGACCACCAATACCGGGAGTAGCAGTGAGAGGGGAGTGCATGGATGAGAGGGGAAACACAAGGATGTCAACCGCTAGACCTCCACCCCCGTTCCCTCAACGATTAAGGAAGCAAGGAGGAGGCGTGCTTCAAAAAGTTCATGGAGGTGCTCAAACAGGTACACATTAACTTACCTCTTTGTTGATGCTTGCAAGGAGTGCCTAAATATGCAAAGTACATAAAAGGCATCGTGGCGAACAAAAGCAAAGGACCGAATATGCCACGGTGGCCTCACAGAGGAATGCACTTCCTGGATACAAAACCGGTTACATGAAGCTCAAAGATCCTGGAGCTTCACACCAGTTGACAATCGCAAAGTATCCGAGCTCGCGGTTTATGTGATTTTGGGAGCGAGCATTAACTTGATGCCAACTTCGGTATTCAAGAAGTTAGGTCTAGGAATCCCTAGACCTACAACAGTGGTTTTGCAGCTTGCAGACCGCTCTGGCAAGGCCCGACGGCATTGTGGAGGACGCTAGTGCAAGTCGGGCTCCCTAATCTTCCCGGTGGACTTTATTGTGTCGACTTTGAGCGACTGAAGTCCCATTTATTTTGGGACGACCTTTCTGGCAACCGGAAAGCGCTTATAGATGTAGCTGCAGGGCAGCTTGCAACGATGCGGGCACACGACAAGGTGGAGGTGTGTTCGATGTGTACAAGGCCCCCAAATTCCCGGTCATAGATGAAGAACTCTCGTTGATCAACGTGCGTGAACAACCGAAAGGTGTCTAAGGCCTTGAACAACGAGAGCTGAAGGGAGAGCCCCCGATAGAGGTAAGCTTGATTGGGGTGGGGACGTTGAGCAAACGTCCATCACCATAGGGCAGAATGAGCTCACCTGACGTCGAGCCGAGACGGTAAACCAAAATGCGCGGGAGGCAACCCGTGAAATGTAATTGTAAACCGTACCTATGAAAAAAAAAAAAAGAAGAAGACTAAAAGATTTTCACTTTTGTATTTATATTTTTTGTAGAATAGGAGTGTAAATAGGAAAATAAATATTGTTTTTCCAACTTGGAAATTCTAACCGATTTCATGTGATAAGATGTTGTACAGGTTGAACGGAGGAAAAAAGTACAAAGGAATGCAAAAAGGAAAAAACGAGGTAAGAAAAATTTATTTTAAAGTGAAACAGTGAGCCTGCGCGATGGCTCCGTGTCACGGAGGAGGGCCTCGCTGCTACCCTCCGTGACACGGTGAAGGCAAATCTGGAATTTTTAAAAATTCCAGAGAGCCTGCGCGATGGCTTCGTGTCACGGAGGGCATGCTCCGCGTTACCCTCCGTGACACGTTGACGTGTTAATCCCGTCGGGGTCACACCGGGTCGTCACCGGGCGACCCCGATTTTCCCTATTTAAACCCAAAAACCCCTCATTTCTCCTATGTTTCTTTACCCTCCGCGATAATACCCCAAAATCCCCTCCTCAACGTGTCACGGCATAAGGAGTACAATTTTTCAACTTTTCTTCGTCTTACTCGAATCAAAGGTATGTTCTTGAACTCAACTTCAATTTTTTAGCTAAAATTTCGATTTTATGAGTTTAGAAGAATCCATGCCCATGACAATAAATTGAGCTTAAATACATTTGTTGTTGATTATTGTTGTTCGTAGCATCGTTGTGATCATATGAACTGTTAATTGCGTGCTTAAATGAATTGTGGTTAGGTTGGATTGTGAAGTTGAAAAAGTTGAATTGAGGAGAGAAATCTGTTGAAAAATTGTGGGTTGTGCATGTTGGGTGAATTGTATTGTGTATGCTTATCGTATATGCTTAACAAACGATGCAATTCTCGGGGGTGCAAATTGGGTGAAATTCCAAAACTCATCAAATTACATGAAAATCGGGGAATCGGCTTAGTTGAGTTAGGAGTATTCTATTTTTTCTTGTTTTTCTTTAGCTGAATGCCATATAATGAAATGAGTATCGATAGTATGTTGGAATTAGCTGTACGAAGTCCGAGGTACATAGAGGTTATGCCAATTTTAAGAAGGCACGAGGCGATTTTTGTTTGTTGTTTCTCTTTGTTTAGCCGTTTCTAGATTTTTTCTTGTAAATATGGAATATGTTTCTGCTGTTTTGGATAATGAGCTAGAAAACTAAGTGTGGGGTGGCCGAGCCAAAACCCAACCTTAGTCAAAAGCTCAATTGACATCGACTAACATGGGTACTCGGCGGTTTTGGACAGCCAGAACCATGTCTAGCGTGCAGGACAGCAAAGGCGCATCAATATCAGGCGCCGGGAGAAAGATTAAGGCTGGGAGCAGCAGTCCCGCTGAAGACTGGTTAGGCCTCCACGGCCGCCGCCAATATGGAACAAGATGGGTGACGGAAGAGGGGAAGAAGTGGTACACCAAGCACAAGGAGAACAAATACTTCCCCGAACATATTGCACGGGAACCATTGGCACAAGAGTTCCTCCCGGATGGTGTACAGGATTGACACCGCCGGGCTTACGGTTCATTTTCGACGAGCCTGTGGAGTGCAACTCCGCACTTAGTTCAAATTTTACGCCAATTGGAACCCGACATTGAGGAGTCACACCATCGTACAGGCCAAATCTTCACATTGGAGCCTCACCACCAATGCCATCATAGGGGCGCAAAATACAGACGCCACTTACTCGACGCGCCGAACATCACTCCACCTTATGCAGATACGACGCACATTATGTGGAGCCCTTGCCTACGGCGCGTTGGAGCAAAGATATGAGAGGCTACTGCCGACGCCGCCCCTATGCACAGATGAACAGGGAAGCCGGAATATGGCTTAAGATTGTTTACCCTATTTGATTCCGGGGGTGCACATGACAGATGACCCGGACCGTGTATGCTTGGTATACGCCCTTATGAAAGGGCTGGGAGATCAATGTAGGGGCGGTGATCACTTTCCGCCATGAAGAGGGCCCGACTGCATCAGGGGCACAAAAGTACGGATTCGGCGGCCCGTCGACGACGTTCCCGAGAGGCCTTGAGGTCCAGGAGGAGGCCCTAGATTACATCCCGCAGATGGAGCGGTGTGCCATTGATGTCACAAACACAAGGCACCCGACACCACTCATGGGCCCTTTCCTCACATTGGCCGAGCGACATGCTCGGGACGATCAGTATATGTCCCGCATGTTCGATGCAGATGCTCCAGCTACGCATTGGCGGGAGACCGCAGGAGGATCTAGCTGTGGCAAATCGACTTAGATTACCCATTAGGCGAGAACGCTGTGGCACTATGTCGTAACAGCCGTGAGCCTTCATAGACGATGACGTCCCCACGGATCGGTGAGACACGTCGCGCAGGATTCCGGCGCTGGGTCGGAGGAGGATGACGGTGAGACTCCGATATGGGGACGAGGCAAAGACCATGAGGAAGGGTAATGTTTGACTCGATCAAAGGAGTTTCACAACCACCTTTTATTTGTAATGTATGAAACACTGGGGACAAAGTGTTCGATTCTAAGTGTGGGGTGGGAGTAGCAGGTGCTGAATTTGCCTTTTTGTGTATCATTGTATGTTCCTTGCTTTGTTGTCGTGTTTGTTTTAATTTGACTCTATTATTTGTATGTTCACTGTGAGTTTGTTGTGAAGTTGTTGTGTGTGCTGTGGAATTATGTTAGCCGGCATAAATAGCCTTGTCGAAATCATCGATAATTTTTCGAAATTTTTCGTAACTATTTCTTGGGTTTCTCGGAGTTTGTTTTCGTTGCCAGAAGAGTCCCATTGAACCAAGTCACTAGTGACCTTCTCTATGATGGATGGATGACGACCGTCTTAAGGCTATTATAGTAGATAAACAAATTTAAATATTAAAAATATTTTTATTTTTAAATTTTTCCGTTAGTTAATTTTGATTTTTAGTTGGATTGCTGGTTGTATCCCATGCATGTTGCTATTCAATGGCTCCGACATCCTTGTTGCGTGTTGTACATAATAATTATATAGTAAAGATGATTCGTAGAAAGCATGCAAATTTCTGTACATATGTAAGACACTTGTGCCGTAGAATTGGATTCGGTGTGATTGAGGCTTAATTTTGAATTCTTGTGACTAGCTGATTAAAGATTCCGTGAAGTCATCCTGAATCGAGCATGTGCATTGAGTGTATAGTGAGGAATTATTTATTCCATGCTATTGTCGACTGCCTAGAACTTGCCTGTCGTGTGTACGAAACGGAATGAAGGAAGTGTAGTGTAGGAAAAAGGATGTAGGCATTTCTTTGTCAAATAAAAATTTCTTGTTTTTCTTTTCATATCCACCTTGAAGATTAAACCCTAGTCAGCCCGTTGAGCCTTTAACCTTGATAAAATTTTTTTTTTCTGATTTTCCTTTGTCAAAAAGGGTGCGAACTAAGTGAGCCTCCTTCTTTTCATGTTCCTTAACCAAATCGGAAGCTCTTAAGCGCACAAGAAAGTATAATTTTTCCATTGTGTCAAAGAAAAAGGATGAAAAAGAAAAGAGGGAAGAAAGAAAGAAAGAGTCAAGGGTGAAATAGCCGTATTTGAAGGGAAGAAGGTTGTTTAACTCAATTGTCTCTTCGTTAGTCTGGTTTGTTAAAGTAAGGGGTGATAAATATAAAAATAAAACTTCAAGAGGAGGAGGAAGGAAGAAAATAATTCTGGAAGTTGATGGGATGTGTGAAAAAGCGCTTAAGGAAGTTGGTTACTATTATTGGTTAGCCCAGTATATACTAGTTCCGTAGCTTACATTACAACCTGTTAAGTCCTACGTGATCTTACATCACGCATCCATATATTAGTGGAGTAATACACTAGAGGCAAGCTTATGGGTCATGACGCAATGCATGTGAATTCCTTTGGGAGAGTGAGTGAAATGGTGTGTACATATATACCCCCAACATGGATTTCCTTAAAGTTCATGTGATTAAAACAGGGAATCTCTCCTAGTGTTGTGAGGGCACATGTTTGATGATAGAATACATTCGTGTCGGATATCTTGGTCAGCTAATATGCATGAGATTGCCGATATCAAGAGTCGATTCTTGTGTTAAAAGTCTTGATTTATTAAGTGTCGTTGAATAATACGTTATGCATGTCTTTCTTGATGATTTGCTTCGAACATAATCGGTATGACCGTAGTTCGGATTGTCGAGCCCTGAATAGCCATGAGGGGATATCAATTGCAGGAGTTGTAAGGAGTATTGTTCGAGACGAACAAGATTTTAAGTGTGGGGTAGGTGATAAGGGGCATATTTATATGCCAAATCGATACTCAAACGTATAACTTTAGTCTTGTTTGTCTAATAAATTGTGTACATTCTCATGTAAATTGTACGGAAGTGTGAATTTATACTAACCAACATGATTAGCGTTGTTTTGCGTGAAAACATGCCTTTTTGTTGATGAAAATGATATGTTGGAAGAAATCAAGGATGAACTTGGGAAACGAGCAAGGAAGCGGATGGTGAAGCGAGGATTACAAGGGCTCAAGGATGGAGCCGTGTGGCACGCTGCCATCATGGAGGCGTTCTGCCTGGAATGGAACGCAAATAAATCTAGTCCGCGATCAGGCCGTGCCACGCTGGAAGTGAATTATTCAGATGGTGCATTTCCCCAGAGAGGGTCACGATTGCACCGTGGCACGTTGGCAGTGCTCCGCGATGCACGCCGTTCCACGTTGGTAGCAATTACCTGGGCGACAATTTCCAGAGGGTTTCCAAGTGTTTGCACCGTGTCACGGAGGCAGTGCCCGCGTTGCACGCCGTGACACGTTGCTCGTTATTCCTGGGAAAATTTATCCCTAGATAAATAGAACACTTAGGGGCATTAATTATTCTGACTTGGTGGAGCAAGAACGGGTTACAGGCAACATTGAGGACGAAATCTCTAGGTTCTTCTCTATCTCTTTCTTGTTCCTTTCAATTGCTTGTATGATTAACACTTGTTTTAGGATGTTTAATCCACAAATGAGTGGCTAATTCTCCTTCTGCTGAGGTTATGAACTTGTGTTGCAAATGCAACTATTGAATTGCTGGTTTATTTTCTTTTCTTCCATGGTTGTTCTATTTAATTGTTCCTACACAATGTCTGGCCAATGTTAGTGTAAATCCAAAAAAGTCCGGTTTCACCCGAGAGGGCAAGAAATTGGAAAGTTGTGAATTAATAGGATATGATCTTTTCTTGTCTGGAGAATTGGGAATTGATTTACTTTCGGGATAGAAATATACCCGAAAGTCGTATTAGTCATGTGTGGAACCGGGTTTCAGACATAGAACTTGAATTCTTCTACTACGAAAATGTAGGTGGAAGGTTCATGATTCTTGGTTAAGCAAATACTTAAGAGTTTTAATCCATAGGCGCAGTTCCGGACTAGCAACCGGGGAAAGATAAACCACGTAAATTAATAGTTCGTGTCTTCACATGTTCTTTGTAACCTCGCATGCTCTTAACCATTGTCTAGATTCAATTGTATAATTAGCTTAGTGTAGTATAAAAAGTATATATTCTCAAAAAAGAAATTAGTTTTCGTTACTCCGTTGTCTTCACTGCTCTAGTTGTAGTAAATTAACGTTTAAAAGATTTCACCCCGTATTCTTATTCTGGGTTCCATAATCCGGTTCTTCAAAAGAGCCACTTTATTACTTTGTACGAATTCCGTACATCTGCGGGCTCATCAATCATGTTTATGATACTTTGCCTGCTATGATTTACAAGGTTTCTCTTATGATTATGTTTATGACTAGTTTATGAACAGTTCTGAAAACCTTGAGCCCTCATTCTAAATTATGATTTATTACGTCATGTTTTAGGAATGTTCTATTCTTATGAACTCTTATGTATTTTAAATGTCCGTTTTTACTTTTTCTACATACTCAAGACATTCCAAATACTGACCGCATACTCTATGTTGTATTATTTCATGATACAGGTTTGAGTGATCGATCACTCACCGTTAGTCTAGCTCCCACCTCGCTCAACTCAAATTCTCATTATTGATGAGTCCTCATCTTCCAAGGACTTTCAGTTTAGTTGTTTTGATTATTCTATTTCGGCTTTTGACTTTTTACCGAGCTAGTTGGGGTATTGTCCCATCTACTCATCAGACAGTTTAGAGGCTTATCGATTATATAGACTTTCAAAGTATTATCAAGTGTTGACTCCATTTATGATTGTTGATATATGTCGACACTTATATGTTTTACTTTACTTTCCGCTTTAACTATGCTCTTGGATTCATTATGCATGTGCCATAGGTTAGCTTAGAGTCATTCATGGCTCTAGGTCCCATGTCTCGATCCGGGTCTATGCTCAAGCCATGACAAACGGTATCGGAGCATCAGGTTTTGAAGTATCCTAGGCCGTCTAAAGTCGCGTTAAGTAGAGTCTTTTCATGGGTGTGAAGCGCACCACAATCTATGACGAAGAGGTTACAAAACATTTTAGGAAACTTCCCTTCTTTCATGATTTCTATATCGTGCTATATTCAACTTTCTCCCTATCCCTTTAACTCTAGCTTTACACATTTGCGTAATCATGCCGCTGAGTTAAGGGTAGAAGAAATGGCAACGGAAATGGCCATGACAACGGTAAAAGAGATGGCACCACTGCCCTACCAGCTCCAGTTGATCCTCTACCCAAGCAAGTTACTCATGCCGAGTTTAGGGCAGCTTTTCGTATGTTGGCACAGTCATGACTCGCTTCGTGTCAACCAATAAGTGGTGCTCATATTCCCTGCACAGGGAATGCAGAGGTGTCTAGAATGTGAGACTTTCTCGTGATGAGCCCACCTGAGTTTCTGGGGTCGAAAGTGGATGAGGACCCACAGCTTATTGAGGAGGTGCAAAATATCACCCAGATTATGGGGTGACTGGAGAGGAGAGTGCGGTTTAGCCTTCTATCACTTGAAGGGGGTTGCTTACATATGATACCGCCAGTGGAAAGATGGTAGACAGTGAGAGAAGTTCTCATGAGCTGGGAGGAGTTCGTGATTACCTTCTTAGACAGGTTCTTTCCTAAAGAGTTGAGGGAGGCGAAGGCGGCGAAGTTCGTCAACTTGAAGCAAAACCACAGACTGCCCAAGAGTATGCCTTGGAGTTTACTCGACTGTTCAAGCATGCGCCGTAGATGATTGCAAGACAGGAGGGATTATATGAGCAGATTTGTGAATGGGTTAGCGTATCTGTTGGTCAAGGAGTGGAAGACCACTATGCTGAGCAATGACTTAGACTTCTCGCGGTTGGTCATATACACCCAGCAGATAGAGGTAGATTAGATAGAGGAGAGGGAGAGAAAGAGAGGCTAAGAGGGCTGTGAAAGGCAAACTTTGGGTTCTCCTGCCAGAGTAACCGGTGGCGGACATCGCCCCCATTCCTACAGAGGCCATCGGCCCTAAGCTGTCATCAATAGGTTGTTCCCATCCAAATCTCGAGGTGATCAGAGAAGCAGGTGTTAAGTCTTAGGGATAGAGGAGCACTCCTATCATGATCCAAACATAGGCCTGGATCTAGACACGAAACCTAGAACCATAAATGACTCCATATCGACCCATGACATGAACATAAAAACTGAAGATCAATGTAAATAAAGAAGAAGAATAAATTTTGAAATAGTTGAAGTCTAAATAGTAAGACATTTAAACAACTGAACACTCAAAACACAGATTCTGAAGCTGGAAATACAAACTAAGTCCAAAACCTCAAATACTTACGAGCCGATGGGACAACACCCCCAACTAGCTCACTAGAAGTTTGAAATTGAAAATGAAAATAACTCAACTATCTAATGGTCCTCGAAGGATGAGGACTCACCAATAAGCTGTCTGGACTGAACTCTAATAACTGGCTAGCGGCGAGACTAAATCTGAATGTTCCGAGTATGTATCATAAAACGATATAACATAGAGGCGAAGTCGCATTGGAATGTACCGGTATGCAAGGAAAGTAAAATAGGCTAAGTGAGTATAAGCTAAAAATATGCATAACATAAATCATATCATTATAAGATTCTGAGAGTAAGGACTGGATGTAGATATCTGAAAACATGATTAAATATAAAATCGTATCATAACCGAGAATGACCCAAAGCTAAACTAATATTCATAAGTAAAATTGGATAAACCGTTCATTGGGTCAAACATGCTAAAAACATAGTATCATAACTGATAAATATGTATAACTGAAATCATGAGGAACAATGGAGACTCGTCATAACCGACATAATCACGATAGAGCTTATGTGATCCAACTTACACTCAAGTGGGCAGAGCTATCCAAAGCCTTTGCCAGGGCTACAGGCGCTACCATGATATTGAAATCAAGCTAAAGGCCCCTTGAGGTCAAGGAAAGCTCACAAGGAAGGTCCCAATGAATATGACTAAACCTATGTTGGCGTGTAGCTCGAGGCCCAAGGTCTCACCTCAACCCGCTAGCCTACTCGGTGCTAGACACTTCTCCCAAAAATATGCATATTCTCTCCATTGTTGATAACATCCATGGCAACCCATCATCAACTAAGGAAGGTTTGGAAGTTCCAAAAGGACCCATGACAAGATCCCAAAAAAGAAAATTTGAAGACCAACTTAATGGGCTGGAATTAGCTATTAAAATGTGTCTTTTGATGGAAGAAGATCACAAGTCCATGAAGATATTTTCTCCAAGTATTACATCTATTTGAAGGCCCAAATTAAAGTCCAAGAGGAGATGAAATGGAGCCAAAATCAGCCCCTAAATGGGAGAAAACTTCAATATTTTTTTTAATTAGTCTCTAGAATTAAATTTAAAGTTGTTTTATTCTATGTTGACTTTGACTTTGTGTGTGGCAGCTTTCTATGCCATCTAATAGTTGTTTTACTCTATGTTGACTTCATAGGATAAAGTGTGTGGTAGTTTCTAGGTCCTAGGAAATATCATCTTCATTTATGATATCTTTTGACCAACCCTCTTCTACTACTATATAAAGGGTCTTTGTTCATTCAAACGAAGATCAGATTTGAATATTAATATATTTGAGAGTTCTTTGAACCTTTATGGCAGATTACTTTTTTTGGATTTATCTTGTAACCTAACTAGTTCATAGTTTATGGTAGTAAGATAATTCTTTTCTTGATATCTTTGGGTTTCTTCTTGGTATTCTTAGAAGGCGATTAGTACAATTACCAATTATTGTCTAACGCATTACGAAGTGGTCAAGATCCGATCGTAAACTTGATTAGTTTCAAGTAAAGGAGCTTGGTTTACCTATAGCCAACTCGTTGTTACTGATCTTGTCAAATCTATATCTTTTTTGTTCTTGTTTAGTCTTTCAATTAGTTTTTCTAGTTTTACTTCCGCATTTATTTTAAATTCACACTCTAGTTTTGAGATTCCCAACCACATTTGTGTTATCAAGTGGTATCAGAGCGGTTCTATCAAGATTCCATTCTTGATAATATTGGGAGTTTCTTGAACAAAGAGAAAAAATGTTAATGCAGAGAGCATGGAATGAAAACTACAAAGCTGACAACACAAAAACAAAAAAAGAATTTTTTTATTGCTCTTTCAAGAAGTTTTTTCCTCATCTAATTGCAGCCAAAAGAAAAAAGGAAAGAAAGAGAGGCTTTTCATAGAACACAAGAAGAGGGGATCCTAGATCTTTATCTTGTTCTAAAATCCTTTCCTTTTGTTTAAGTCTCTGTTTCAACTATATCCTGTTTTTCCTAGGGTTGGTTCTTCACTTTTTTGTGCCCCAAGATTCCTTATTTTACGACGAAGGACTTGACACTCGGTGGGGTTAAATATAAATCCACGAAGTCCTTTTCCAAAGGTCATTTGAGAGGACAAAAGCAGAGCAATGTGAGAACAATTGAGGGAAAAAAAAGCCAAGTTTGAGGATACACTATTTTCTTTAAGATGTCTAATATAGGGTGATATTGATGGTGAAAGGGGTGTTGCTCAAGAAGTAGAGATTCAACAAGAAATGATTTTACTTTTTTACAAGCTATGCACCAACAAACTTTTGAAAGATAGAACTTATAGTTCCAAGAGATAAAGGATGCCATTGCTGAACAAAATGAGACAATAGCTGAACTTAGGAGGGGAAATCAACCTGTTGTACCACCCCAAAATAATCCTAGACCTCAAAATAGGAGAAATATACCTATTCCCCCATTGTGAATCAAGAAAGTCCTATTTACGATTTGGTTGACAATATTGATGTAAATCTAGATAGGATAGGGAGAGATAAAAGGGCACAACAAGCTAGATTGAAAGATGACAACATAACTAGCATAAAGATGAAGATGCCATCTTTCAAGGGCACAAGAGATCCAGATTTGTACCTTTATTGTACGATGAGAGTTGAGGCCATTTTTGATTGTCACAACTATTCGGAAGGTAAGAAGGTTAAGCTTGCTGCTGTTGAATTTTCTGACTATGCTTCTATTTGGTGGAAAAAGCTTACAAAGGATAGACAACAAGATGGAGAACCACCTATTGCAACTTGGGCTGAGATGAAAAGAGTCATTAAGAAACGATTTGTGCCTTCGCATTTTCAAAAAGACATGCAAAACAACATCTTCAATCAATGAAGCAAGGAACCATGAATGTTGATGAATACTTTAAGACAATGGATATGGCTATGATCCAAGCTAATTGCATGGAAGACAAAGAGGCTACTATGGTTAGATTTCTTAATGGTTTAAATAGACAAATAGTTGATGTAGAAGATACAGCCATATGTAACTTTAGATGAATTAGTAAATTTGGCTGTAAAAGAAGAAAAGCAAAATAAAAGAAGACATCAGGCTAGTTCATGGAGGAATCAACCAAACACCATTTCCAAGAAGCCATGATCAAAAAAAGAAGTATCTTCTAGACCTCAAGAAGACAAAGGCAAGGGTAAAGTAGATGAGAAAGAGGGAGGTAAAATCTTTTCCTAATTCATCTAAATCTTCCAGTTCCATTCAATGCCATAAGTGTCATGGGAGAGGGCATATGATGCATGAATGTCCAACTAGAAGAAATATTATCTTGTGAGAAGATGGAAAATATGAGAGTGAAAAAAGTGAGGATCAGAAAGAAGAGGGAGGTATGAGTGAAGATGATGAATAAATGCCTAATGATGGTCTTGTTGGGGTAGCTAGGAAGATTCTGAAGTAGAATAGAGAGGGAAAAGAGGAGAAAGAGAAGAAGATGAAGGTGAGAGTGAAGATGGTGTACAACTTCCTCTTAATCATAGTTTGATTGGGTAGTTAGAGGCTTATGTCAATCAATTTAGGAATTGAGGTGATGAATAAAGGGAGAATATATTCCATACTAGGTGTGGGATAAAGGGGAAAACTTGTTCTATGATTATTGACAGTGGTAGTTATGCTAATGTGGTGAGTTCACACTTGGTAGATATGTTAGGGCTTGAATGCATGAAACACCCTAATCCTTATAGACTCCAATTATTGAATGATAGTGGTGAATTAACAGTCAACAAACAATGCATGATTTCATTCAATGTTAGTAGGTATGAGGATGAAACTCTTTGTGATGTGACTCCTATGCAAACTTGTAATATCTTGCTTGGCCGTCCGTGGCAGCTTGATAGGCATACTTTTCATGATGAAAGAAAGAATGATATTATCTTGAGCTTAATGGAAAGAAGTATACTCTGCACTTTGAACTCCTTCTCAAGTTGTTTGAAGATCAAAAGAGATTGTGGGAATCAATGGGAAAATAAAAGGGAGAATAAAAGTGAGATTGAGGGAAAAGAAAAGAGTTCTGTCCAAGGTTAGAAAAAGAGAGATGGCCAAGAGAGAGAAAAGAGGGAAAACATAAGCAAAGAGGTAAAAGAGGGATCGTAGGAAAAAGAAAATTTTGGTGAGAGGAAAGAGGCTAAGGAAAAGAAAAAGAGAGTTTCTATATGTGCCAAGGAGTGTTTGGAATGCAATAAAAGAGGGATTGTCCATAATACTACTTACTTCATAAAGGTTTTACTAATTCCGAGATACTAACTTTGCCAAGTAATCGTTACTTCTCTTTTGCAGGATTTGCCATAATATTTTTCCTGAGGATATTCCAAATAGGTCTGCTTATAGAAATAATCCTAAAGAGACAAAAGAGTTGCAAAGACAAGTTGAAGAGTTACTTGAAAAGGGGTTTGTACGAGAGAGCATGAGTCCTTGCTCTGTTCATGTTCTATTGGTGCCCAAAAAGGATGGATCTTAGAGGATGTGTATGGATTGTCGATCTATCAACAAGATTACAGGTAAAGTATTGTCATCCTATTCCTCATCTTGATGACATGTTAGACCAATTGCATGGGTCTAAAATTTTTTCTAAAATTGATCTAAAGAGTGGTTACCATCAGATTTGAATGAATCTCGTGAGATGAATGGAAAACTCCGCTTAAGACCATATATGGGCTTTATGAGTGGCTAGTTATGCCTTTTGGCTTGACTAATGCTCCCAACACTTTCATGTGATTGATAAATCATATTTTTAACGATTTTCATGGAAAGTTTGTGGTGGTTTATTTTGATGATATCTTGATCTTTTCTAAAAATCATGGGCATGTTGGAACACCTAAAACAAGTTCTCAGTTCAAGAAGCAACAATTGTTTGTTAATCTCAAAAAGTGTACCTTTGTGAGGATCGTGTGGTATTCTTTGGGTTTTGTGGTCAGTTTTAAAGGAGTTGAAGCTGATGAAGAGAAAATCAAGGCAATCAAAACAATTGCCTAAACCTAAGAGTGTAATTGAGATTAGAGTTTTCATGGGGCTTGTTAGTTTATAGGAGGTTTGTTAGATATTTTAGCACCATCGCCGCTCCTTTGATCAGTTATTAAGAAGCACAAGGTTTTCACATGGGGAAAAAGAACAATATGCTTCTTTTTAACTTATTAAAAGAAAATTTGTGTTCTGCTCCTCTTTTGCAATTGCTTGATTTTTCTAAGTCTTTTGAGGTTGAATGTGATGCCTCCGGAAAAGGAATAGGTGTTGTTTTAATGCAGGATTCAAAGCCCATTGCATACTTTAGTGAAAAGTTGAGTGGCGCTACATTGAACTACTCAACTTATGACAAATAGCTATATGATTTGGTCAAAGCTTTAGCTACATGGAAACATTATTTGTGGTTAAGACTGACCATGATTCCTTAAGATACTTGAATAGCCAAGGTAAGCTAAATTGTAGGCATGCAAACTCATTAATCTCATTAAAACTTCTTCCATATGTATTTCCGTTATGTGCTATGAAAGAAATGCAATATGATGCACCTTCACAGCGTGCTGCCCGGTTTACCTTTACCAAATTGATGGGTTTTGATCAAATCAGGGCCTTATGCTAATGATTCTGATTTTGGAAAAGATTTTGCAAAGTGTAAGTTGGGTCCTATGGGCTTTCAATTCAAGATGGATTCCTTTAAGGGAAAATAAGTTGTGTATTCCTAATAGCTCTTTGCGTGAATTATTTGTTAGGAAAGCACATTGTGGTGGGATCATGGTACACTTTGAGTTCCTAAAACTTTGGATATACTTGTTGAACATTTCTTTGGCCTGGCATGCGAAAGGATGTCGAGAAAGTGTGTTCCCGGTGTCTTGAATGTAAACATACAATCAAAAGTGTTACCACATGGTATTTATACTCCTTTACCTATTCCTACTCCTTGGATTGATATTTCCATGGATTTTGTGTTAGGGCTTCCTAGAACTAAACATGGTAAGGATAGTATATTTGTAGTGGTAGACCGATTTTAAAAAATGGCTCATCTTATTCCATGTTTGAAGACTAACTATGCATCACATGTGGCTGATTTATTTCAGAAAGAAGTGGTTAAATTACATGGTTTACCTAAACTATTATTAGTGATAGGATGCTAAGTTTTTTAGTCACTTTTGAAAAGTTCTTTGGGGAAAATTGGGGACTAAATTGTTATTTTCATATCTTGTTACCCGTAAACTGATGGGCAAACAGAAGTAGTTAGTAGGAATTTAGGGAATATACAAGGGCTATTTTAAAGGGAAAGACTAACCTTTGGGAGGAACATTTGCCCATGGGGAGAGTTTGCCTATAATAGAACTATCCATTCTTCTATTGGTAAGTCTCCTTTTTGAAGTTATTTATGGATTTAATCCCCTCACCCTTTGATTTTACTTCCTTTGCCTACTAATGATATTGTTAATCTTGATGGTAGGAAGAAGGCTGAAATGATGAATAAGATTCATGAACAAACAAGGCTTGCAATTGAACGGAGGAATGAACAAACTGCCTTAAGAAGAAATAAGAGGCGAAAATCTGTTATTTTTAAGCCTGGGGATCTAGTGTGGGTGCACTTTAGAAAGGAAAGGTTTTCTACCAAAAGAAAATTCAAGTTACACCCAAGAGGAGATGGTCCATTTGAAGTCCTTGAAAAGATTGGAGGATACTTACAAACTTGATCTTCCTAGTGAATATCAAGTTAGTGCTACCTTTAATGTTGTTGATCTTTTCTTTATTTGACGAGTATTGAAATTAGAGGACGAATTCTATTGAAGAATAGGGAATGATAACATCCATGACAGCTCATCATCAAATTAAGGAAGCTTGGAAGTTTCAAGAGGACCCAAGACAAGATCCCAAAAAAGGAAATTTAAAGACCAACTTAATGGCTGGAATTAGCTACTAAAAAGGCCTTTTGATGGAAGAAGATCTCAAGCCCAATGAAGATATTTTCTCCAACTCTTACATCTATTTGAAGGCCTAAATTAAATTCCAAGGAGATGAAAATGGAGCCCAATCAGCCCCTAAAATGGAGAAAATACTGCAGTTTTTTTTAATTAGTTTCTAGAATTAAATTTAAAGTTGTTTTATTCTATGTTGACTCCTAAGACTTTGTGAGTGGCATCCTTCTATTTTATTTAATAGTTGTTTTATTCTATGTTGACTTCATAGGATAAAGTGTGTGTAGTTTTCTAGGTCCTAGGAAGTATCATTTTCATTTATGATGTCTTTTGACTAACTCCTTCTTCACTACTATATAAAGGGGCCTTGTTCATTCATGAAGATCATATTTTGATATTTGAGAGTTCTTTGAACCTTTATGGCAGATTACTTTTGGATTTTTCTTGCAACCTAACTAGTTCATAGTTTATGGTAGTAAGATAATTTTCTTTCTTGATATCTTTGGTTTCTTCTTGGTATTCTTAGAAGGCGATTAGTACACTTACTAATTGTTGTCTAACATAACTCACGAAGTGGTCAAGATCCGATTCTAAACTTGATTAGTTTTTCAAGTAAAGGCGTTTGGTTTACTTATAGCCAATTTGTTGTTACTTTCTTGTCAAATCTATATCTTTTTGTTCTTGTTTAGTCTTTTAATTAGTTTCCTAGTTTTGCTTTCGCGTTTATTTTAAATTCACACTCTAGTTTTGAGATTCCCAACCACCTTTGTGTTATCAATTGTTTTTCAACGAAGTTGAACCATCATTTTTCAACGAAACGGATCATGAAATTATGTACATAGTCCAAAATCTGAATATGAGGAGTCTTGGCTAAAAACATACAAGCTGAAAGTGGGAGTCCGGACTCCAAAACCATGTGGTAAGCTAACAATATTAAATTTAACTAAATCATGACAACATTCTTAGTGGGCTTGCCCAAACTTTACCATGCTTGAAATAGACTTAATAGTCAAAAATCAAGAATTCATACATGAGCAATTCATAAACATTCTTTCATGTTAAACATCTCATCATGCTTGAAAACATAGATCATAATCTTAACTTTCATAAAACTTGTATAATTGGGCATAATATTTTCAAAACTAGAAATCATGAATTGTAATTCAAAATAAGTATAAAACATGCCCGTGAATCTTAAAATATCATTTAAAACATGAACGGAATTGACCCATGATTAAAACATAGAGAATTCATACTTTGGGTTAAAACCCCATAGGATCATACACTTAAATTCATCAACTTGGGATAAGATTTGGGCATGAGAGTGAAGAGAAACTCCCATTCATAACCCTACATACCTGGGTAATTTGATTTTACACCCTTCCTTGAAATCCCAAGAGATTTGGGAAAGAACTAAGAAAATTCTCAAGCTTGATCGTCAATAGAACCCTCTAATCTTGCATACATAGGAGAGAATGACTTAGGATAGGCTAAGCACTCTTAAAACCCTACTAATAGAGCTTAAAACGACATAGTTTAGGGCTTAAGAGCTTAGGTATATCAAAATTATGCTTACTAACTTCGCAGAAATTTCTACACTATCAAGCACCATGACTCACACCACGAGTCGTACCTCCATCCCACGACTCGTGGGTTCCCATTGTTGCCACTGCCTCAACCTTGAGTTTATAGAGTTTTCCATGGGTTACACAATGACTCGTACCATCATCCCAGAGTCATTGGACCTATCCGTTACCACTACTGGGATAATATTCTGATCCTTCCTACGGGTGTGAATAACGACTTATTGTCCCTCACAACAGGTCGTACCTTGACCCGTGGATTCCAACTCAGTCGCCCCAAACCTAACTAACAAGTCCTTACAACGATCCATGGTTCCTCACCATGAATCGTGTCATGGCTCGTACCTTCAAGCCTGATAGTCCAGAACCAAACGACGACTCCCTTCCATGACTTGTACCATCATCCCATGAGTTGTTACTGGACTCATTGCTACCAATTTTTCCTCAGCAAACTACTACCAATGAGTGATCCTACGATCTGTTGGTCACTCCCACAACTCTTACCATGAGTCGTCCTATGACAATTTTCCAACTTTTTATACTGAACATATTTCAAATCTCGAGTCTAGTCTTAGCACTTTCGAGTTATTACAATATCTCCCCCTTAGGAACATTCGTCCTCGCATATAGGTAAACATATTGAATAACTGGGGAAAGAAACTGCCATCCCAAATACTGAATATCTGAAGCTGAAAACTAACGGAGTGACTGACTCTGGACTAAGATACATGACTGAACTGGATTCACGAATCACATATACATGCACTGACATAAAGGAAATTGAGAGACATGAAGTTGAATAGAGTACTAAGGAGGAAATTGGTACCTCAAACTGGAACTGAGCCGGAAGGGAAAAGATTCTGGTCTGTAGCCATCATATCTGCTTCAGCTTCCCACGTAGCTCCCTCGACGAACTGATTTCTCCATAGAACTTTTATTGAATCTACTTCTTTGTTCCTCATCTTCCGAACTTGATGATCAAGGATTTCAATCAGAACCTCTTCATAGCTAAGGCTATCCTTCACACCTATGCTCTCCACTGGAACAACCAAAGTCGGGTCACCGATGCATTTATTCAAGAGCGATACATGGAAAACTGGATGTATAGAAGGAAACTCTGAGGGCAACTCCAACTCATAGGCCACCTTGCCAACGTGTCTAACAATCATGTATGGGCCAACATATCGAGGACTAAGCTTCCCTTTCTTTCCAAACCTCATCACTCCCTTCATGGGAGACACCTTCAGAAACATCCAATCATCAACTTCAAATTCAAGTTCTCTCCTCATCACATTTGCATAGGATTTTTTAATGACTCTGAATTGTTCTTAGCCTTTCCCTTATAAGTTGAACTTTCTCCATAGACTTATCGACTGAATCTAGCCCTACCAAAGTAGCTTCACCTACTTCAAACCAACCAATAGGCGACCTACACCTCCACACGTAAAGAGCCTCAAACAGAGCCATCTGAATACTGGAGTGGTAACTGTTGTTGTAAGAAAACTCAATATGAGGTAAATGGTCATCCCAACTACCTTTGAAGTCAATCACACACGCTCTCAATATATCCTCAAGAGTCTGAATGGTTCGCTCGGCCTGACCATCCGTCTGTGGGTGAAAAGTTGTACTAAGTTCAACCTGAGTACCAAGTCCCTTCTGAAACTACTTCCAAAACTGCAAAGTGAACTAAGTACCTCTGTCAGATATGATGGACAAGGGAACACCATGCAACCGAACTAACTCCCAAATATACAATTTAGCATACTCCTCTATTGAGTCGGTGGTTTTGACCGGTAGGAAATGATTTGCTTTAGTCAACCTGTCCACAACCACCCAAATAGAGTCATACTATCGACGAGTATGAGGCAACCCCATAATAAAGTCCATATTGATTTCATTCCACTTCCACGTAGGGATACTGATGTCCTGTAGCACACCTCCAGGTCTTTGATGCTCCACTTTCACTTGTTGTTAATCGGACACTTAGCCACAAATTTTTCTATGTCCTACTTCATGCCATTCCATCAATAGACTTCCTGTAGATCACAGTACATCTTGGTGTCACATATATGTATAGAAAATTGGGAACCTTGAGCCTCATAAAACATCCGATCTCTCATGTTATCAACACTCGAAATGCACAAATGATCCTGATAACGAAGTACACCATCTCCCCCTTTGGATAAGACCTCTACCTTCTGATTCTGAATCGTTTCCTTCAACTTTACCAAGATCAGATCCTCATCCTGTCTAGACTTGACCTCAGTCACCAAGGAAGACTCTGAGCCATTCTGAACAATGACACCACTATTCGTTGAATCAAAAAGATGATCTTCTAATCATGTAAGCCGGTGCACATCCTTCACCAATTCTTTCCTTCCATCTTTTACATGAGAAACACTCTCCACGGACAGTCTACTAATGGCATCCGCCACTATATTGGCCTTGTCTGGATGATAAAGGACATTCATATCATAATCCTTGAGAAGCTTTAACCACCTCCTTTATAGAAAATTCAGGTCCTTCTGGGTAAACACATACTGAAGACTTTTGTGTTCCATGAACACATCCACATGCTGTCATGACTCGAGGCTATACCCTGGATGAGAGACGGTATATAGAGTCACAGGTGCCCCAAGCCAACCCATGGTATATCATAACACTGGTAAACTGAGTAAACATATATGGAAGCTTTAAATAAACAAGATCATTTAAGAAAAACTGATTTGACAAAAGTCCATACATCTGAAAAACAACATTGAATATCTGAGCCTATGTTTGAGAGTCATCTACCAATGATGAGCTATTGGGACAAGCCCCCAACTAACTCTAAAGTCTAACTGAAAGAAAATAACTAAAAAATAAATATTGTCCTAAAAGATGAGGACTCACCAAAAGCTGTTGTTGGTATCATCTGAAGGAGTCTACTGACGATGCTGGGGCTGAGAACCTGCGCCTATATCATGATACGATACAGCATAGGAGGTATGCATCAGTACTTTGAATGTGTTGAGTAAGTGAGCGATATAAAAAGCATGAAAGAACAAGTAACTGAACTTCAATGACATGTAATGACCAACTAAAATACTAGAAGCTGATACAACTGAAGTATAACTGATACGGTCAATAGTGACCCTGACTGATAGTCAAGGACATGTCCTGGATCTAAGATACTGAACTGAACTAAACTGAAACTATATTGACTAGTGTGAGAGTCTATAATTGACATATAACCACGTGAGCTAAACATGGAGATCGATGTATAAGCCCCATCGATAGGACCCAATATACCTTTTCAGGGTATAAAAGCATGAACTAAGTGATCACAAATCTGGGGCCATAGGGCTAACAAAATAACGTATAGTGGAAATGTAGTTCTGGGAACCTGGGTGCACTGGAACCCCGATCCGCTCGGTGCTAAGTCCTACTCCCACTGGATAGTCCTAATCTAACTACTAAGCTGATAGCTCGAACTGGGGTCCAAGACTAAATCAGGAATAATTATCTGGAAGTACCCTAAGAGTCCTATCAAATCAGATTCTGTAACTGGTGTCCTAAGACTAGCCAGAGCTGCTTTTCTGGAAGCGTCATAGCCATCTAAAGAACAAACTGAAGCTGAAGTTGGTGGTTCTAAGATTGGTCAGAGCTGCTTATCTGAAGCGTCATAACCGTCTAATGAAAGAACTAATATCTGATAATTGATAACTGATTCTGATAACTGATATTTTGGAGGCATTACTTACAACTCAAGAAAAGTCTATAGTCAAACTAATCAACTAACATTTCTGAAAATACTGAACATGCTAACATTCTGACTAAAACTGGACTAGCATGCAACTAACTGAGATTTCAACTGATATTAATAATATGGGAAATTCCACACTGATAGAATCAAGCAACATGAATAACTAGTCAATTATGCAAGAGTCTAGTTACTACATTCAAAATCTAGGGCTAGGACCCATTTACATGATCAAGTATCAACATTGTCACAGGATAGTGGAAATATATATAACAACAATTAGCATGAACAATATTAAATATGATATAGACAGAATATGGCTGAAAATTTATTCACATTCGAAAACTCAAGGCCTGGTGATGAAAACCCTTGCTAAATTCTAACATACCTAGTGATGAAAACCTCAGTGAAAACCCTTGAGAAATTTTGAGAAGAAGAAGTCGAAACCGTTGCCCTGCTCTATGCTTCCTGACTAAGATTCTACGTTCTGACTTCTGAGAGAATGAGAGAAATGAAGTATAAACGTCGATTACCCCTCTAAATCCCCTGAATATAACCAAAAAAGACGTAGATTAAGGATTTAAAAGGTGGAAAGTTACAAAAATAACCCAGGGAGAAAATCTAGAAAAACTTCCCTATAGGGACTAACGGGTCACAGAATCAGTCGTTGGTTGATACCACGACTCGTTGGAACCAGTCATTGATCCTATGCCTAAATGTTGGGCTTATTGTAATGGGAATACAGGAGGATACAACGACTCATTAGGCTAACTAATGGGTCATTGGTACCTCTCGATGTCACTGGTAGGGAAAATTTGGGCCCTAAGACAAGGGGCAACACAATGACTCGTTGGTAGAACCAACGGGTCATTGCATCGATTCGTGGTCAACACTATTAGGACCTGGGACTTGGTTACGGGTGGCAGCAATGGATCGTTGATAGGAACCATGAGCCGTTAATTTTAATCATTGTTTCTGAGACATGTCAGGTAGGTTTCTGAACGTGGGATGCAACAGATGAAAGTATGGCTTGTTACTTCTTCCAACGAGTCGTCATGTACCTCGTTGGTTCCTGGAGGGAAATTCTATCAATCTGACAATGACTCAAACCACAACTCGTTGGACGTGACCACGATCTATTGTCTGGGTCGTTCTGTGATAAATTTTCTGGTTTCCCCTGGTTTTTCTTACAAGGTCTGAGTTTTGTCTAGGAAAATTTTGGGGTGTTACAATATCTCCCCCTTTGGATTATTCGTCCTCGAATGAAGGCTAAGATTGCTAGAAAACTAGGAAAAGAGTTTCAATTCCCAGACTAAGACTATGAACTAATTTATGGAGGAATGACTGACTCCAAACTGATTTAACCATGCTAACAGAGTTGGTGCAACTAGGATGCATATTGAAAATCTGAATAGAGTTGATGAGTACGGAACTGAATAGAGTATTGAGGAGGAATTTAGTACCTGATGCTGGAACTGAACTGGAAAGGAATAAATGACGGTATTTGGCCATCATGTCCGCTTTTTCCTCCCATGTGGCTCCCTCAACTAGCTGATTCCTCCACAAGACTTCCACTGAAGCTATTTCCTTATTTCTTAGCTTATGAACCTGATGGTCTACGATCTGAACTGGGTCCTCTTCATAAGAGAGACTATCCTTCACTTCCACATTGTCTAGTGGCACAACTGTAGTCGGATCACCGAAGCACTTCTTTAATAGTGACACATGGAAGACTAGGTGCATAGATGCCAATTCTGGAGGTAATTCTAACTCATACGCCACATTGCCAATTCGCCTCAAAATCCTGCAGGGTCCTACATATCTTGGACTGAGTTTTCCTTTCTTTCCAAACCACATCATCCCCTTCATGGGTGAAATTTTCAGGTAAACCCAATTATCTAAGCGAATTCTAACTCTCTTCTCCTCAGCTGAGTCCATATTGAATCTTCTCTATCTGATCTACTATCACCAAAATTGAGTCATGTTACCGGCGAGTACGAGGTAGACCTGTAATAAAATCCATATTCACTTCTTTCCACTTCTAGGTGGGTATGCTGATATCCTGAGTCATACCCCCAGGTCTCTAGTGTTCCACCTTGACCTGCTGGCAGTTCGGGCACTTAGCCACAAATTCTGCAATGTCTTTTTTCATGTCGTTCCACTAGTAGATATCCTGTAGGTCATGGTACATTTTAGTGGCACCTGGGTGGATATAATATCTGGAATTGTGTGCTTCTGCCAATATCTATTGTCTCAAGTCACCTACATCCGGTACACATAGTCTGCCCTGGTAACGAAGCATACCATCTCCCCCTTTGGGGAAAGCCTCCACTTCTTTTTTAAGAACCATTTCTTTTAGCTTAAGAAGTATGGGATCTTCATCCTTCTTTGGCTTAACTTCAACAACTAACGAGGAATCTGACCCACTCTGCAGTACTACTCTGCACTCAACTGAATCAACCAAATGCACTCCCAACCGGGCTAACCTGTGAATATCTTTTGCCAGTTCTTTTCTGCCCTCTTCAACATGAGCAACGCTCCCCAAAGACCTCCTGCTTAGGGCATCATCCACCACATTGGCCTTGCCTGGGTGGTATAGCACACTCATGTCGTAGTCCTTCAGTAGCTCCAACCACCTTCTCTGAAGAAGATTCAAGTCCTTCTGACTGAACATGTATTGAAGGCTCTTGTGATCAGTGAAAACATCCACATGAGCCCTATAAAGATAATTCCTCCATATATTTAAAGCAAACACCACTGCTGCCAACTCGAGATCATGAGTCGAATAATTCTTTTCATGAACCTTGAGCTGTCTGGAGGCATAAGCTATCACCTTAACCCATTGCATGAGAACGCAACCAAGAACAACTCTGAAAGCGTCGCAATATACCACGAACCCATCTGTTCCTTCTGGTAAGGTTAAAACTGGAGCGGTAGTGAGTCGAGTCTTCAACTCCTGGAAACTCTTCTCACACGCATCTGACCACTAAAACTTCAAACTTTTTTTGAGTTAACTTGGTTAGAGGAGAAGCGATAGAGGAAAATCCTTCTACAAAACGTCAGTAATAACCAGCTAGACCGAAGAAACTTCTGATATCAGTTGGGGAAGTAAGCCTTGGCCAGTCTTTCACCGCTGCCATCTTTTGGGGATCAACCTGAATACCCTCACCCGAGACCATGTGACTAAAGAAAGTCACAGACTTCAACCTGAATTCACATTTGCTAAATTTAGCAAACAACTGGAGGTCTCTGAGCATCTATAGCACTATCCTCAGATGGTTAGCATGTTCTTCCTCATTTTTGGAATATACCAGAATGTCATCAATGGATACAATGACGAACATGTCTAGATATTGCTTGAAAACCCTGTTCATCAGGTCCATGAGAGTTGCAGGGGCATTAGTTAGTCCAAAGGACATAACCACGAATTCATAGTGACCATACCGAGTTTTGAAGGCTATTTTTGGTATGTCATATTCTTTGACTCTAAGCTGATGATACCCCGACTTGAGATCTACCTTGGAAAAACAACTGGCTCCTTGAAGCTGATCGAATAAGTCATCAATCCTGGGTAGGGGATACCTGTTATTAACTATAACTTTGTTCAGTTGATGGTAATCGATATACATTTTGAGAGTACCATCTTTCTTTCGCACGAATAACACTAGAGCACCCCATGGAGAGATGTTGGGCCTAATGAAACCTTTATCAAGAAGGTCCTTTAGTTTCTCCTTCAACTCCTTAAGCTTAGCTGGAGCCATTCTATAAGGAGGAATGGAGATTGGCTAAATGTCTGGAAGAAGGTCTATGCCGAAGTCTATTTTCTACTCGGGAAGAACTCCGGGAAGATCTCCGGGGAACACGTCAGGGAACTCGCTGACAATTAGAACTGACTGGATAGTTGGAGTCTTAGAGTAGGAATCTTTGACTCGAACTAGGTGATAAATGAACCCTTTAGTAATGAGCTTCCTTCTCTTAAGGTAGGAAATGAACTGACCCTTAGGTGCTGAACTACTGCCCATCCATTCTAAAACTGGCTTATTGAAAACTGAAATCTGACGACTCTAGTTTTGCAGTCGACTGAGGCATAACCAAAGTTTAACCAATCAATGCAAAGAATGAGATCGAAATAGACCATGTCTAACTCTACTAGATCAACTGGAATGACTTTACTCAATACTGAGACTGGGTAGTTTCTATACACCCAACTGGCTCTAACTGATTTACCAACTGAGGTAGAGTCTGAGAATGGTTCTGAGAGGACTTCCGGACTGATTTAGAATTGGACGGCTACATAGGGAGTCTCAAATGATAGTGTGGCTCCTGGATCTAGTAGGGCATACACATCTATATGGAAGAGACATAACATACCCGTGACCATGTCAAGTGAGCTTTCCTGATCCATACGAGAGGACAAAGAATAAAAGCGGTTTTGGCACTGACCACCAATCGTACTTGAAGTGTTACCCTGCTGAGCTGGACGACCTGCTGGGGCTACTGAAGTGGTAGACTGTGATCTCCCTCGTCCTGCCGATGGACATTCCTTTAGCTGCTGAAGTGGTATACTGTGATCTCCCCCGTCTTTTCCCTGGAGGAATTCACCTAGATAGTTCTTGCCATACTTAGGGAAATCTGGGTAGCAGTTGTTGGCGCTGTGACCCTGGGACTGAGAGCCAGATGCTCCACCCTTCCGATCCTTATAGGATCGAAAAGTAGGGCCACTGGCTGAGGTAGGTGTTGGAGTCTGCTGCTGCTGCTGCTGTGGGAAGCTACTGCCACCGGATCTCTGATGGCCTTAATCTGATTGACCAGTTCTAGCCCGCGTGTTCTCCCGCTCCATATCTTTCAGCTTTTCTGCCTCAATCTACTGGGCATGAATGATGAAGCTCGAGAGGTCAATATCCTTTATGAGCATTGCGGTCCTGCACTCTTTAAGTATCGGGTTTGATACTCCATAGACAAACTTAAGCATGTGAGCCCTTGGCTCAGCTACCATCTCTGGAGCATACCTTGATAACCATATGAACTCCAATGCATATTCCTCCACGGTCCGGTTACCTTGCTTCAAGTTCATGAACTCTGCGACCTTAGCGTCCCTTAAATCCTGAGGAAAGAATCTTCTAAGAATGCTGTGGTGAACTCTTCCCACTCCACCGGTTCCACTCCTGCTGGTCTCCCTTCCTTCCACTGATTAAGTCTATGCCAAGCATGTTTAAGTATTGGGCAAGCCCATATGATCAAGTATGTTTTATGATTTCATGTTAATTAGCTTACCACATGGTTTTGGAGTAGACTTCAAATTATGTTCAGCTTGTGTTTTGGTTTGAGCCAAGGCTCCTCATGTTATGATTTCAGATTTATGTATGTATGTTATGAGTCATATTCATCACTAGACGATGGTTTAGCTTCATTGAAAAATGATGGAGAACATATGCATGTTTTTAGGAGTAGTGTCTAACACCGAGTAGGCTTGGGTCAGTCAACCCTATGTCTTAGAACTATGCACCAATGTAGGTATGTTCAGATTATTTAGGATCTCCCTTGTGAGCTTCCCCTACCCCTAAGGGGCCTTCAGCTTGATATTAATATCATGGTAGCGTCCTTAGCCCTGGAAAAGCTTTGGACGGCTCTGCCCACTTGATTATAATAGTCAGGACCACGTAAGCTCTATCACGGTAATGTCGATTATATGACGAGTCTCCCATTGTTCCTCATGATTTCAGTTATGCATGTTCATCAATCATGATACTATAATTTTAGTAGATTTGACCCAATGTTTAGTTTTACTTACGATTATCAGTTTTCAGCTTTGGGTCATTCGATTCAGTTATGTTTAGATCATGATTTCAAAAAATAGCATCCAAGTCCTACTCTCAGAATCTTATCTTGATTATGTTTTATAATATGCATGATTTATGATTTTACTTACCTTGCATACTCGATACATTCCAAGTACTGACAACATACGGTTTTACTTACCTTTCATACTCGATACATTCCACGTACTGACTGCATACTCTATGTTGTATCATTTCATGATACAGGCTCCGATATCCAAACTCATCCCCGCCGCTAGCCAGATTCTCCACAGTAGTACTTCTTGATCAGAGTTGGTGAATCCTCATCTTTTGAGGGCCTTTCTTATCAGATATGTTCTGTATTTTCAGTTTTCATACTATAGTGAGTTAGTTGGAGTTTTGTCCATCAACTCGTCAGTATTAGAGGCTTCTCAGACATGGTATGTATTTAGCTTTAGACTTATGTGTGTATTAAGATGTTATGTTATGTTCAAACTTTCGCTATGTTAATTATGTTGATCTTCCATTTTATTTGAATGAGTTAGATGTTAGGTTTATGCCATGGGTCGACTTGGAGCCTCTCGGGGTTCTTTGTCCCGTATATCGATCCGAGCCTATGTTTTGGTCGTGACAAACTTGGTATCAGAGCATTAGGTTTGAAGTGTCCTAAGGTGTCTGAAAGCCGCGTTAAGTGGAGTCTTTTTCATGGGTGTGAAATGCGCCATACTTATGATGAAGAGGCTACGAAATGTTTTAGAAATGTTTCCTTCTTTTATGGTCTATATCATGAGGTGAAGTGTCTCTCTATCCTTCTAACTTGTGCTATATGCATTTGCAGAATCATGCCTCCTCGTCAAGTTAACGGATTAAGAAATGGAAACGGAAATAGCCACGAGAATTGCAATGGAGATAGGCACCAGCAGGCCCTACCAGCCCATGAGGAGCATGTACCTGAGCTGGTTGCCCATGGTAAATTCAGGGCAATCATTCAGATGTTAGCTCAGGCCTTGACCGCACAGGTCAATCAGTAGGTGGTAGCATATGTCCCTCAGAACGGGAGTGCAGTAGCGGCAAGAGTTAGGGACTTTCTGAAGATGAACCCTCCAGAGTTCCTTGGGTCAAAGGTAGATGAGGATTCACATGAGTTTATCGATGAGGTTATGAAGATCACCTAGATTATAAGGGTGATTAGGGAGGACTGCGCCGATTTAGCCTTGTACCAGTTGAAGGGGGTTGCACGCATTTGGTTCAAGCAATGGAAGGATAGTAGGGCCATTGGAGCAGGCCCTACTAGTTGGGATGAGTTTCATGCCGCTTTTCTGGATCGATTCTTCCCTCGGGATATGAGGGAGATCAAAGCAGTCGAGTTTGTGAACCTAAATCAAGGGAAGATGACAGTTTAGGAGTATGCCTTGGAGTTCACTCGTCTGTCCAAGTATACACCTGAGATGGTGCCAGATTAGAGAGCTCGAGTGAGCAGGTTTATGCATGGGATAGCAGACTACTTGGTTAGGGATTGCCAAACTGTGATGCTTCTTCAGGACATTAACTTTTCTCGGATAGTCATGTATGCCTAGCAGATGGAGGCGGTACAGATGAGTGAGTAGGAGAAAGAGACCAAGAGGGCCAGGACTAATAGCTTCAGATTCTCCCAGTAGGGACATAGTGGGCATCGTCAGAAGTCCCACCAGAGGTCTTCATCCCTAGCACTTTCAAACTATGAGTATGTCATCCAGATCCAAACACGATCATAGGGGACGAGCATCAGGCTCGAGAGGTCAGAGTGTAGAAGATGTGGCCGGAGACACATGGGTTAGTGTTTAGCAGGTTCAGGTGCTTGTTTCGGGTGCGGGAAGCCAGACATATGCTCAGAGATTTCCTAGCAACTAGACAGGGCCATGATAAGGTCCAAGGCCCAGCTTCCAATTCAGCAGCTCCACCAGCATGCCCAGCTCAGTAGGGGGAATTTACTAGTGCGGGTGGTGGTCAGCGTCAAAATAGATTCTACACCCTAGCATCCGTCAGGAGAAGGAGGTCTCCCTAGATATAGTCACTGGTATGTTATGAGTATTCCACCTTGACGTACATGCATTGCTAGATCTAGGGGATACTTTATCTTTTGTGATGCCCTATGTTGCTAGTAGTTTCGGAGTCAGCCCCAAAATCTTATCAGAATCCTTCTCAGTCTCTCTCCAGTCGATGATTCAGTTATAGCTAGATGGGTATATAGAAATTACCCTATCACAATTCTTCAGAAAGTCACCTCAGAAGATTTAGTAGAGTTAGCCATGATTGATTTTGATGTTATACTCGACATAAATTGGTTATATGCATGTTATGCCTTAGTCGATTGTAGAACCCATGCAGTAGAGTTCAAATTTCCGGGTGAGCCAGTCCTAGATTGGAAGGGTAGTTCAACTGTGCCTGTAGGTCGCTTCATTTCCTACCATAAGGCCAGAAATATGATTTTCAAGGGTTGTGTATACCATCTAGTAGGGTTAAGGATGCTACATCTGAAACCCTAACTATCCAGTCAGTTTCTATAGTGTGTGAGTATCCAGAAGTGTTTTCAGATGATTTACCGAGAATCCCTCCCGAGCGGGAGATTGATTTTGGTATTAACCTTCTTTTCGATACGCAGCCTATATCTATTCCTCCTTATAAAATGGCTGCAGCTGAGTTAAAGGAGTTGAAGGACCTTTTAGAAAAAGGATTTCATCAGACCGAGAAAATCCCTATGGGGTGCACCAGTTCTCTTTGTCCACAAGAAGGATGGTTCTCTTCGCATGTGCATTGATTATCGACAATTGAACAAGGTCACAATCAAGAAAAGGTATCCTCTCCGTAGGATTGATGATTTGTTTGACCAGCTTTACGGTGCCAAGTGCTTTTCAAAGATACACCTTAGATTCGGATACCATCAGCTCAGGGTTCGGGAGAGTGTAATCTCAAAGACAGCCTTCAAAACTCGTATGGTCACTATGAGTTTGTAGTAATGTCTGTTGGACTAACGAATGCTCCTGCGGATTTTATGGATTTGATGAACAGGGTGTTCAAGCCATACCTAGATATGTTCATGATTGTGGTCATAGATGACATCCTTATATACTCTCGGAGCAAGGAGGAGCATGCCGCTCATTTGAGGGTGATGCTACATAATCTTAAGGATTGTCAGTTGTATGCAAAATTCAGTAAATATGAGTTTTGGTTGAGCTCGGTGGCATTTTTGGGTCACGTGGTGTCAAGTGAGGGTGTACAGGTGGACTCTTAAAAGATAGAGGCGGTGAAAAATTGGCCTAGACCAGTGACTCCTTCGGACATCAGGAGTTTCTTGGGTTTAGTTGGTTACTTCAGAGGTTTGTTGAGGGGTTTTCATCCATTGCAGACTCGTTGACTAAATTGGACCAGAAGAAAATGAAATTTCAATGGTCGGAGGCTTGTGAGAAGAGCTTCCAAGAGTTGAAGACTCCACTCACCTTAGCACCGGTGTTAACCCTACCTGAGGGTACCAATGGATTTGTGGTGTATTGTGATGCTTCAAGAATCTATCTTGGTAGTGTACTCATGCAGCACGGTAAAGTTATAGCCTATGCTTCCAGGCAGCTGAAAGTTCATGAAAAGAACTACCTGACTCATGATCTTGAACTGGCGGCAATAGTATTTGCCTTGAAGATTTGGAGACACTATTTGTATGGGGTCCATGTAGATGTGTTTATAGACCACAAAAGCCTACAATATATGTTTACCCAGAAGGATCTAAATCTACGACAAATGAGGTGGTTGGAGTTACTCAAGGATTATGATATGAGTATCCTTTACCATCGGGGAAAGGCTAATGTGGTAGAAGACTCTCTTAGTAGACTTTTTATAGAGAGTGTGTGTCCCATGTAGGTGAGAAGAAGAAGGAGTTAGTAAAGGATGTGCATCGTCTTGCACAGTTGGGAGTTTGTCTGGTTGACTCAACTGATGGTGGAGTTATTGTTCAGAATGGAATCATCCTTAGTGAAAGAAGTTAAAGCTAGACAAGACGAGGATCCTATTTTGGTAAAGTTTAAGGAAGTTGTTCAGAATCAGAAGGTAGAAGTCTTCTCTAAAGGGGGAGATGGGGTGCTTCGATACCAGGGTCATTTGTGTGTTCTGGATGTGGATGATTTTAGAGATCGGGTGTTGCACGAGGGTCATGGTTCCAGATATTCCATACATCCAGGTGCCACCAAGATGTACCATGAACTACGGGAAATCTATTGGTGGAATGGCATGAAGAAGGACATAGCAAAATTTGTGGCTAAGTGTCCGTTAACAGGTGAAGGTTAACCATCAAAGACATAGAGGTATGCTTCAAGATGTTAGTATCCCTACTTGGAAGTGGGAGGAGATCAATATGGACTTCATCACAGGGTTGCCTCGCACTCGTCGATAGTATGACTCTATTTGGGTGGTTGTGGACAGGTTGACTAAAGCAGCTCATTTTCTACCAGTCAAAACTACCGATTATGCGGAGGATTATGCTAAATTATACATTTGGGAGCTAGTTCGGTTGCATGGAGTGTCCTTTTCCATCATATCAGATAGAGGTACTCAGTTTACCTCCTAGTTTTGGAGATAGTTTCAGAAGGGACTTGGTACTCAGGTCAAGCTTAGCACGGCATTTCACCCGCAGACAGATGGTCAAGCCGAGCAGACCATTCAAACCCTTGAGGATATGTTAAGGGAACGTGTGATTGATTTCAAGGGTAGTTGGGATGATCATTTGCCTCTCATTGAGTTTGCATATAACAACAACTACCATTCCATTATTTAGGTGGCTATGTTTGAGGCTCTCTATGGGTGGAGATGTAAATTGCCTATTGGTTGGTTTGAAGTCGGTTAATCTGCGGTGATATGTCCAGATTCAGTCCATAAGGCTATGGAGAAAGTTTAACTTATAAGGGACAGGTTGGAAACAACTCAGAGTCACCAAAATTCCTATGCGGATGTGAGAAAGAGGGATCTTGAGTTTGAAGTTGGTGATTAGGTGTTTTTGAAGGTATCCCCCATGAAAGGAGTGATGAGGTTCGGGAAGAAAGGAAAACTCAGTCCCCGTTATGTTGTCATGTACCGAATTGTGAAACGGGTTGGCAAGTAGCATATGAGTTGGAGTTTCCCTCAGAATTAGCTTCATTCCATCCAGTTTTCCATGTATCGCTCTTAAAGAAGTGCTTGGGTGACCTGGCTTTAGTTGTTCCGGTAGAGAGAGTAGGTTTGAAGGACAACCTTAGTTATGAAGAGGTTCCAATGGAAATACTAGATTGTCATGTTCGAAAGCTAAGAAAAAAAGAAGTAGCCTCAGTCAAAGTTTTATGGAGAAATCAACAATGTTGAGGGAGCTATGTGGGAAGACGAAGCAGACATGATGGCTAAATACCCGCATCTATTCCCTTCCAGCTCAATTTCAGCTTGAGGTATCAGTTTCCTCCTTAGTACTCTATTAAGTTTCATGTTCAGCTCATGTAACGTAGTTTCTTTCATGTTAATGAATGTATGTGTGATTCAAGAATTCAGTTCATCCATGTAGTCAAATCGGAGTCGGTCACTCCGTCAGTTTTTGGCATGTATGTTCAGTATTTGAGTATGAATGATTGCATTTCTCAGGTTTTCAGGTTTTTTGCCACATTCGAGATTGAATGTTCCCAAGGGAAAGATATTATAATACCCCAAAAACCCTAAGATCAAATTCGAGAGTTGAAACAGAGAAAACTGAATTTTCTACACCAGGTCATAGGACGAGTCGTCCCATGACCCGTGGGGTGCACCACGAGTCTTGGAGTGACTCATGGGGAGGGGGTTCAATCTTTGTTGAAATTTTAGTTTCAGGATGACCACGAGTCGTGGTCAGCACCACGACTCATTATGTCAGTCGTGGCCAAGGGATGCTTGAAAGATGAGAAGTTCTGGTAGTAGTGGTAATGGGTTGGTCACCACAAGTTGTGGTGTCCCTTGTGGTGACCCTTAGATGAAAAGTGGCAGTGTTGATCACGACAGAAAGATGGCGAGTTGTCCCCCAGACCATGATTCATCTAGTCCCTTGTTGGGACTGGCAGTGTGCTTCTCCCTGCGAATTTATTAAGGGTTTTTCCATAATTCCTAACTTCTTAAGGCCTAAACTATGTAATTTTAATCTTAGAATAGTATGTTTTAAGAAAGGTTAAGCCATTCTACGCCTATTCTAATTCATGCATGCAAGCTTAGAGGTCTAAGTTGTGATCAAGCTTAGCTTCTTCAAAGTTCTTCCTCAATTCTCATTGGGCAATCAAGGAAATTGTGAAATCAGATCTCTTCAGGTATGCAAGGCTATGAATGGGTGCAATGGTCCATACCCATGCCCAATCCTCTCTCAATTCATGAAAATTCTAATTGATAAATCTATGGGGTTCTTATCCAATATGTGAATTTCCTAAGTATCAATCATGGGTATGATCTAAGCATGTTTTCAATGTTGAATTATGATTAATGGGCAGATTTTACAATGTTTTAAATTATAAATTATGTTTTCAAGTTTTCTAAATTATGATGCCCATTCATGAAAGTCCATGAAATTTGAGATCTTTAAAGTATGTGTTTAAGCATGATGAGATGGTTATGAAGAAAGTGTGATTTCGATATATCCATGTTTATGTTCATGTTTTCGTATGATTAAGTCTATGTCAAGCATGTTTAAGCATTGGGCACTCTCAGAATCTTATCTTGATTATGTTTTATAATGTGTATGATTTATGATTTTACTTAGCGGTTTTACTTTCCTTGCATATTCGATACATTCCACGTACTAACCGCATACTTTATGCTGTATCATTTCATGATACAGGCTCCGATATCCAGACTCAGTCCCGCCACTAGCCAGATTCCCCGCATTAGTACTTCCCAATAAGAGTTGGTGAGTCCTCATCTTTCGAGGGCCTTTCTAATCAAATATATTATATATTTTCAATTTTTAGACTATAGTGAGTTAGTTGGGGTCTTGTCCCATCAACTCGTCAGATTAGAGGCTTTTCGGACATAGTATGTATTCATCTTTAGACTTATGTATGTATTCAGATGTTATGATATGTTCAGACTTCTCTATGTTAATTATGTTGATCTTCCGTTTTAGTTGAATGAGTTAGATGTTAGGTTCATGCCATGGGTCTACTTGGAGCCTCTCGGGGTTCTTTATCATGTGTCTCGATCGGGGATTATGTTCAGGTTGTGACAATATCATGACTCATTGGGCTAACCAATGGGTCATTGTTACCTCTTGTTGTCACTGGTAGGGAAAATCTGGGCCCTAAGACAACGGGCAATACAACAACTCATTGGTAGAACCAATGGTTCGTTGCATCAATTCATGGTCAACACTGTTAGGACCTGGGACTTGGTTTCGGGTGGCAGCAACGGCTCGTTGGTAGGAACCACGAGCTGTTAGTTCCACTCATTGTTTCTGGGAGATGCCAGGTAGGTTTCTGAACTTGGGATGCAACGGACAATAGGATGGCTCGTTACTTCTTCCGACGAGTCGTCCTGTGCCTCGTTGGTTCCCTGAGGGAAATTCTACTGAGCTGACAATGACTCAGACCACAACCCATTGGAGGTGACAATGATCCATAGTCTAGGTCATTCTGTGATAAATTTTTTGGTTTCCCCTAGTTTTTCTTACAAGGTATGAGTTTGGTTAGGAACGTTTTTGGGTGTTACACATGCACTCCATACAAATAGTTGATCTCGGGAAAAATAGCATGCCCGAGTGATGCTTGATAACTTAATTTAGTCTTGTTTAGCTAAGTAATTATATACATTTTCATGTAATTTTATATAAATGTGAATATATGTGCTAACCAACATGATTAGTCATTACGTAAGTTTGATGATTTCGAAGGAACTAATTTATAAGTTGGTGAAGAAGGAATGGAGTCGGAAGCAACGGAAGTCCGCAAGGAGTAGGCCATGGCAAGGGCCGCGCCACACAGCGTGCCACGTTGTGCGTGTGCCGCGCCCAGCGCCGTGCCACGCCTATGCCGGAGCTGCGGCCGAATGCGAGCGAGCGGTGTGGCGGCAGTGCCAGCCAACGTGCCACGCCATGCCGGCACCGCGCTAGAGGAGTGTCAACGCGTTGCCCAAGCAGCGTGACACGCTGCCAACATGACAGGTGCTGCTTAGGAGTGCGATTTTGGGTGATTTCGAGAGAGCCTCTGCGTTACCTCCGTGTCACGGGCAGTGCTCCCGCGATACACTCCACGACACGGAACCGTTCCATGATAGGCTAAATTATGCACGTTTTCCATTTACTATAAATAGGTCCTTAGCTCCTAATTCCACTTTGTCATGATTTTATTATGAAACGCACAAGGTGAAGGGAGAAGTGGGAACTCATGCTAGGGTTTGGCAAATTCCCATACTCATCTACCAAATTCTTGTAAGTATGTAGTTTAGTTGTAGTTTTACGAACATGAATGGTAAGAACCCTTCCTCTAGGGTTGAAGCCATGAATTATGATTGTGATTTTATGAAATTGATTTTGGAATTGGGTTATTGATTGTTGTTTTTCATCTTGCATTCTGGATTGTTGGTTGTTTTTATGATTGATCACCATGAAAGCATTTACGTTAGCTTGGGCAATGGCTTGAAAAAGCATTACCTAGGTGATACATGAGAATGTGAGAGCATGTTTATCTCGCGATATGATTTTGTGTTCAGGATAGAAATATACCTAACACCTTGCTTGGTTGACAAAACGGGGGTTATTAAAGACCAACTTGGGATTATCACATCAACACTCAGCGAAGAAGTAGTTGTGAGGCTAAGTTGAGTTAAGCGGTTAGACGCACGAAAGTCCCTAATCGTTTCCTAGTAAACTACAACATGATTAATTGCTCAAACTAGAAATTAGCATCCTCGCTCACAATGATGCGGTAGAGGCTGAACTGCCGTGTTTAGAAACTGAAAGGAGCCATGAACATGCAAGTCTAATTATGTGAAATAACAATTGATAGTTCCAGCTAACAACCCATTGCAAATAGTAGTATCGCATGATTATGCAGTTTTACTAACTCTATGTTGCTCTAGAGTAATTTGCAGAATATTTCGTTGACCAAAGCTAGACTTAATTATTCCCCTAGAAAACTTCTATAACCAACACTTTAGGTATTTAAGACCACACTTGAAATGGATAGTTAGAGAATGGGTCAGTCCACATGGGTTCGACATTAGGTTCTTAAAAAAAGAACCACTATATTACTTCACGGCTCGTACACTTGCGGAGCCCCGCGCTCATACGGGCGCGTCAAGTTTTGAAGCTCCGTGCAGGGACTCGGCAAAGTTTTGATAATTTATCTGTTTTGTGTGATTTTAAAATTTCCTTGTAGTGTTGAGAAACTTGGTCTTAGTCGATCATTTGCGGTGACGGGTTGTCTGGGGCGCTAGAAATAAAGAAGCTTGTGGAACACATTCTTTGAACCAGTGTCAATCCATTTGAAGAGAGTAGCTCTAGAAAAAGTTGAAGAGACTTCAAGGAAAGGTACAACAATAATCTGCGGGACAAGCACCGGTTGTCATCGAAAGCAATGGCGTAAGACCGAGTTCGCGAAGTGGCAATCCACTAACGGCTTGAATGTGACCTCTAGTATCCGTAAACCGGAGCATGGAGGGAACTTGAGCTTAAACAGAACATGGTGCAGCTGTTGACACATTCTAGTGGTCAATTCCACAGGGTGCTTTGTGGACCCTGCTGTACTGTAAGAGCTTTTAGAGATTATTACAGTTGTCCCAACCAGCGTGTCTGAGTGTGTAAGCAACCTCTTCCATTCATTTTATTGGGAAAACGCATCGCTGATACTTATACCAAGCTCACGTTTCCTGAATGACATGCAGAAGTTCTTATCGATTCTGCTTTGGGCAAGGCTGCAAAGTTGTGGGGCGGGAGTACTCGGTTCAAGCGAAGCATTAAGAACTTATATATGGCGTGGGAAAGATTCAAGTCATTGTTGGCATCCCCATCACCAGCAAAGACCCATCACCAGCAATCAAATGAAGTGTTGGCCCATACCTTTGTAGAAAGTCTAGACCTACCCACAAAAATATTACTAGACTCTGCATCGGGTGGGCAAGCCTTGGAGAAAACATATGATGAGTTGTACACTTTGTTGAACAGAATTGCACATGGAAATCCAGAGTGGCACAGCGAGTCATCAAGAGGGGCAGGAAGAAAATCAGGGTTGATAGAGGTTGATGGAATGAATGCCTTGGCAGCACAGATAGCTTCGTTCCAGCATCAGATGATGACTCAGTTCAATAAACTGAGTATGAACCAACACCAGGGCCAAGTTAATGCAGTCCAGCAAGCTCCTAGTTGGTGTGAAATTTGTGGTAATACTGGGCATGATGCAGAATCTTATGGAGCCAATCCGGAATCAATCAATTTTGTTGGTAATATGCATAGGAATTAGAATTTTGGGAACAACTCCAACAGAAATTGGCAGGGCCACCCGAATTTTTCTTGGGGTGGAAACCAAAAGCAAAGTTATCAGCACCCTCAACAACAGCA